>VOPJ01007490.1:0-100744 GCA_014673585.1 Semibalanus balanoides
TCCTCTCCACCTCACCCCAGTCCACAGCCCTCCTCTCCACCTCACCCCAGTCCACAGCCACCCCACCCTCTTCTCCCCCTCTTCTCCACCCTCTTCTCCACCCCGCCACACCCGAGTGATGACTCCACAGCCTTCCCCTGCCGGCTGCGGGGTGGTCCAGCCGTGCCGGCTCCCTCCCTCCCTCCCTCCCTGCCATCATCATAGACCACTGCCCAGCCCTCCCCGCGGCTTCATCGCCTCTCTCCGGCTGTCCTGACTCCTGTCGTCTGGACCGTTCATGGTGTTGGCAGAGGATCGATCAGCAGTGCGCTGGGATGAGAATGACTGGCAGAGCTGGGATAAAACGCTGGTGGGAAGCGGCTGCAGTCAGGGGACGTGGGAGATGTCCGCTGTTTGGAATGTATGTGGAATGTCGCAGGAGCAGCTGAAGATGAATTCGTGGGAAAACGTGTATGAGAAAATGTGACTTTCGGGTACCCATGAGAACCTGAATTGGCTAGTGACTAAAAAAATGTCCTGCGGCGAGAATACCGCTTTGTGTTCGAACATCGAGCAAAATGTCCCGTGTGAAACGATCCACAAGTCAAGCTTGGTATGCACTATGCAGCAAATGTAACTGTCAGCCTCGCGTCATTGAAGACCGTTCAGCGCAGTCCAATCTGCCTTGAGCAATCCCATTCCGTTTTCCCGGAAATCGATCGGTGTGCTCCAGTCGTGGCGCCATAAGCGTCACCATCGCCTCGCCTCGCTGGCGTCGGAGGCCGGCTGACGACCCACCCACACCAGGGTAACCGGAAACAGCTGGGAAACGGGTTGGAAGCTGACGCAAACACGAACCCAACACCACCGTCCATTCCGCGCGCTCGGCAAACTGAAAGTGTGAAATAAACACAAACGCTGCGCAATGCGTGCTTTGTTTGTGACGGGGCGACGCAGTGGTTTCCGTTGTTTGTGCCGTGCTGATAGACGCCACTTGTGGCAGGTGGGTGTATTGACCGTAAGCACAGGTTGACCCACGGGTGACTATTGTTCGTCTGTACATAAAGGCGCCACATGCGTCTACTAAGGCAGCTACCTTAACGTATACTGTGGCACATCCGCCTGAGTACTGCTGTGTTATATATTTAATTATAATTCAATATATAATACAGCAGTATTGTATACTAGACCCACTAAGTATAGTTATGTGGGTCTGGTTGGGTTATGGGGACTGGTATTCCGAATAGCCAACAGTGAATGTCAGTTGCCTCTAATTATCCCGTTGTTTTTCTGACGTGCAGCTGGTTTAATAGATGCAGATGTTTCTCCCCGGCGAGACTTTCTCCACGGCTGCGTATAATTGGTGTGTGGTGCCGGTGGCGGTATATAATTGGTGTGTGGTGCCGGTGGCGGTATGAGAAGCACATTATCGGTTGTCTGATGAATCCATCAAGCCGATCGAATAGCGTTCAGTGAGGAGTGGCGGACGATATCCCCGGTCAGCAGACGGTGAAACGTCGGCTGGGAGCCGCCAACCAGTGCTAACGATATTTTCACTTCCATTCGCCCGTGAGCGTCCTCACGAAAACAAGTTCAGTGCATAACTTTCCTGTTGATTGCGTTGACGACTGCATTGCTTTATTTTGCTATCATGTCTCTGTAATCCGTACTGTTGAAAAGAGGGGCTGAAGTCAGTTTTTCTGCGATGTTTTGTATTGGCTGAACAGCCAGTCGTAGCGAGCTTTTGATAGCCGTCCAGCCGAAGAGCGCCGCCACCTTCCGAAAGGTAGGGGGACTGAGGCATTTTGAAGTCGATTTTTGCCATGCCACGCCCATAGGCGTAATGTTAAAATCCGAAAATGTTTGGGGGAACGTCTCCCGCTTGGGGGGACGCGGCACGCCCGCTTCCGACACCCTTGGTCCAGTTGTCTGGTTTGGTGCATTCAATGCTCCGTCCGATACGCTCGAACAGTATGGCTCTTATGGCATGATGGTTCTTATACTTCTTTCCATTCTGATGAGCTGCTTATCGAAGGCGTGACTGTTTCCAGGCATAATTGTTCAATTGCTGGATGTGCCTGTTCCTAGTCTAGTTCCCATCTCAACCTCAGCGATTTCTACCCAACTGATAACAATGTTCTGTCCAGTTAATAGCAATGTTCTGTCCAGCCGACAACAATGTCCTGTGCCGCGGATAGCAACGTCCTGCCCAGCTGATCACAATGTCCTGCTCAGCTGATAACAACGTCCTGCCCAGCTGATCACAATGTCCTGCCCAGCTGATCACAACGTCCTGCCCAGCTGATCACAATGTCCTGCCCAGCTGATCACAATGTCCTGCCCAGCTGATAACAATGTCCTGCCAGCATGATCAACAATGTCTGCCCAGCTTGATATGGTCCTGCCCAAGCTGATCACAACGTCTGACCCAGCTGAATAACAATGTCCTGCCCAGCTGATCACAATGTCCTGCCGCTGATCACAATGTCCTGCCCAGCTGATAAAAATGTCCTGCCCATGCTGATAACAATGTCCTGCCCAGCTGAATCACAACGTCATGCCCAGCTGATAACAATGTCCTGCCAGCTGATCACAATGTTCTGCCCAGCTGATAAAAAGTCCTGCCTTCAGCTGATCACAATGTCCTGCCCAGCTGATAACAAATGTCCTGCCCAGCTGATCAACAATGCCCTGCCCAGCTGATCACAATGTCCTGCCCAGCCCTGATACACAATGTTTCCTGCCCAGCTGATTTAACAATGTCCTGCCCAGCTGATCACAACGTCCTGCCCAGCTGATAACAATGTCCTGCCAGCTGATTCACAATGTCCTGCCCAGCTGATCAACAATGTCCCTGCCCATTCTGATCAAACAATGTCCTGCCCAGCTGATAACAATGTCCTGCCCAGCCTTGATAACAATGTCCTGCCAGCTGATCACAACGTCTGCCCAGCTGATTAACAATGTTCCTGCCCAGCTGATCACAATGTCCTGCCCCAGCTGATAACAATATCCTGCCCAGCTGATCACAATTGTACTGCCCAGCTGCTCACAATGTCCTGCCCAGCTGAGAATAACAATGTCCTGCCCACTGATAAACAATGTCCTTGCCCAGCTGATCAACATTTATGTTTCCTGCCGCAGTGCTGTCACAATGTCCTGCCCAGCCTGATCACAATGTCCTTCCCGCTGATCACAATGTCTGACCAGTTAGTACAATGTACATATTTATTCCCGATTCCGGGTTTGAATTTTACAAAGGTCTCTATGAACCATATCACGGTGATATTAATGGTTTCTTACCTAAACGGCCAATCAAAAGACGCCTGACATGTGATCTGTGCCAGATTGCAGGGGTGCACCGAGTCCTTCAGTTGGCTTTCCTGTGCGACCGACTGGCGCTGCGCCTTCTTTGGCTGCACGCTCGCCGGCTTTTCCGCCTGCTTCGAGATGTTCTGCTCTTGCTTCTCGTGCTTTTTGACCTTCCACTTCGTGATTGCCGTCTGGAAGACGCTCTCTTGCTCTTTGACCTGGCCCTGTGTGACTTCTTGGATGCTCCTGGGCTGTTGCGACTTTTGCTTCTCCCAGTTCGGCACAGATACCCAACTGACTTATCTCGTGGTATTTTGAAGCTTATGCTGTGGGATCTTACCCTGTAGCGAGAGCCTCGAGATTTGCTCCGGCTAAGCTGCGAATACGCCTTTTTCATTTTGTTTCTCCATTTCCCGGGTGCCATAATTTCATCATGGTTCTCTGGACTAGTGCATTTATTCGTGTTAAATTTACATTTAGCAAAGCTCGTTGACTTCGAGAGAGGCATACTAAGCAAATGTTTATGTGATGATGGGGTTAGATTTTCTGAATACAAGGTTAATTGCTAAATTACATCGATGTATTGCAGAATTCAGTCCTTAAATTGTGGTACGGTAATTTAACTGTTTGTTTATTTTAACTTGTTGATTTTAGATTACTACATCACTCACACACAGCTTATCGTGCACTCGATGTCATATGCAGGCATGCGGGTTTTATCACATTCCAGCTTAACACATTTTCCCTGCACGTGATGAAGTTATGATATCACTTGTGTTCCACTGGTTTCAAAGGCTACTAGACAATAATGGCTTCTACCTTGCACTTTGAGCTCCAATGAAGCTCGAATAAATCGGCCCGATAAAGCGCATCAGCTGGGATAGAAAATCAGATCAAAGATCAATAAGACATTTAATAAGCGTTAAACTCCAATGCAAATTATCGAAACCCGATAAATCCAATTACGTGCCTGATTTTTTTCGGAAGTGCTTCACCGACAGGTTCTAATTTATCTGGAGGTTCCACTGAACAGGGCCCGCTTAAGTCGCCCAAGGCGAACGAAGTTACCGATCTCCTTTCAATGACGTCACTTACTGGCTCCGGGACCGCCCCGGGAGTGAAAAGCATTATGGTCTCGAAAAAATAATTTTCCATTATAACGTCCGTTGACGATATGTTTTGCCTCAGAAAGGTTAGGATAGTATCGTCCCTTCCATTTTACCTTGCATCTGGCAGAGCAGTGACACCACTCCTCGTAAGTTCTTTGCCATTGACGTCGCAAGCAGCTCATAACGCTTATATTATGCACCGAGCTTCATACATGCAAGGTATCATTACAGAAGTTAGGAGACTGTTTTTACCATAGCATGACATTTATTTATGTCAGAGAAGCATGAAACTTCAGCCACTCTCGAAGTAGGACCCCCGAGTTCAATGCACTTGTTGTAGCACTCCAGCCACTTCTTGAAGGCCCGCTGGTAGTCCTCCAAAGTGAAGGTGTCCAGGGCCTCTGTCACAGCCTCCTCATCTCCTCACATTCCTCAAAAACGGGCGGGCCCTTGAGCTTCATCTTTCAGTTATTGGGAACATTCCAAAAGTCACAAGGGGCAGTTCTCTTCTGTTCTCTATCGAAATGGTTAATGGATGCGCTGCGACCCTCGGTGCCGAGCTACGGCCCGGGAACGGACGCTGCGTATGCCCGTTTGAGCGATTTCCGAATTTTGCGTTTTCCATGTTAGCGGACGGCAGTGACGTAGCCGCGCTTGGGCGCGTACTGCGTCCGACCAGGTTATTCGATCGACACAGGTGTCGGATGGACACCAACTTTTGATACGATGGATGGCCCTGACCAGCGGACCTGCTTGCCAATTTTCGAGCACCTAACTTAAGCCGTCGTCGAGATTATAACGGATTTATGGTATGACATCCGGATGGACGCACGGATGGATGGATGGACGGACGGACGGACGGACAATCTTGTATAATTAATAAATATATCCACGGAACACGTTGACGGCTTCATAAAAGTCTTCCCATATGCCAGTTTTATCATGTCAAATGTTTCACAGATTTTTACCAAGTTTAACACAATTTTATCGCATACGCGAGCCTCCAGTTGTCTTCACGACCTGACTGCAATTTTACTCTTGCGATCCTGTGACAAGCCGCGTGGGACCTGTTGTGTCAGAGGTGATGTCCTAGCGTCTCCTGCAACGTAGAAAAACAAAATTATGCACGTGCGTTTATGACAGTGTGTAAGGATATGTGAGAACGAAGTTATCTAGCTCTGTTAAATAGCTTCTACGAGGCAGTCTCAAAACTTTCTGGAGGTGGAACCTCGTAACATGCAAAATATATTACGATTAGGGCTGTTTTTACCATGCATGCTGGCACATCATTCAGATGGCTATAGACCGCTACTCATTTATTATTTATTCATATAATGCAGACTGATTGCAGATTAAAATTGTAATCGTAATTGTACATTGCAATCATGTATTCATATCAATCAGAAAAGAGAAGAAATGATTTTCTTGAATGCCGCTTTGCCATGTACCAACCAGTAAGACGCCTTAAATGGCGAGGGACGAGCGAGTCCGAATAAATCCGCGTCAATTTATCACCCGTCCAACGGAGGTTCGTTTGTGCAAAACATGCTTTTTAATTATTATTCGCTGTGTGTTGTTTTGCCGTCGCAAATAGATACGAACTAAAACGATACTTTGAACTAATAGGTTTATGCAGCGTTATTTTAAATTTGCAATTATAAGCTCAATGTTTGTAGGCAAAAAATCATTTTTGCGTGGGTATTAGGATGGATTTGTTGATTGCGCCTTTACAGCTGCGATCATTTATCGTCTAGCGACCCTTTGGTTTGTGAAGCTACCGGTGTAATGAAGGAAATGTTATAGAATCGTCAAAAAACATTCAGGGGCAGATTTTAACAGCGAAATACTGCATAAAACTTCAATTGCATGCATTTTAGCGGACGGTACATTGTCTACAGAGTGGTGTTTGTTCATCGCTTCACGTCCCATAGTGCTGAGCACTGATTTATTTAAATGTTGAAGACGTCATAAACTATGATTTGCGCTGTATAAGCCAGTAATTTTTGCACGTGCCACGCGCGCTGACGACACCATAGTGCATACGCCGGCGGATCGTTTCTGCTACCATCTGTGTTTGATCGTGTCTTTGCGACTTTTGCGTTGGCGAGATATAGGTCCGGTATTGCAAACGATGGTTTTGTATTAATTTTTGTGGACGTAACAGGGTCACGTGCGCACGTGCGTCTGTGACCCAAGAGTTTGACCTGTGCAACATTGCCAGTGGTTTGTTTGTCAGCACACCACAAATTTAGCTTTATAGCGTCCAGCCGTTTCTCAGCTAACAGCAGGAAATCCTTTCTGGACACCCCTGACGCGGCACGTGTCACGCAGCCTGCTGACCCAGCACATGATACAAAGGGTATATATAATAATCATAATGTCATTGCATGGTGGCTATCAGATGGCGAGACCGCTTGTCAATAGGAAGAGATCGGGGTTCAAAGATAATAAACTTCTGACCAGAACCGTCCGGTCGGCCGGGCCGGCCGCCGGGTCGGGTCGGCGCTTTATATCTGAGTAAAGAATCCGGGTATTCAATGAGGACTCGCTCTGCACTTCGTGCTCGCTCGTAATTTAAATGCAAAACATGATGAAGATCGGATAAGTTTACAACGACGCTTCATAGTCCATTTTAATGTTTTAATTTGTATTGATTTAGTTGATAATTTATTCGTTTACGTCCTCGTGCGCTTTGGATTGGAGAATGGACATCATATGATGATGCATACCTATAGACTCAAATATCGATTCAAATTATGTTATACTTTGTCTTTGAACTGTCTTTCAATTAGTTTCGGTGGCTTTTTCTACTGTCTCAAGTAGTTTCAGTGGCATTTTCTCTATATATCTAGGATTTAAATAACATGTGGTCGTGTCTTAACTATCCTGTACTTTCACAAGATAGTACAGGATAGTCGCTCGCAAGTTTCAAGATAAAATGACCATCGTTATTAAATTATATCGTGATCAAGCAACCCTGTTTCCGGTGCCCCTTCAACAGTAGCGTTTAAGTGCATGCTAGCGTTTTATTATTTATATGTCGGGAAGCGGTGTCGTTTAGAATAGATTAGGCATGAAGCAACTTACGATACCTGCCATCAATCATACATGAATAATTTGATGGTTACTAGCACAATTTAGCTTCACACAGATTTGCAAACTCGATGTAATGATAAGACATCTAGTGATATAGCAAAATATGTCTTATCTCACAATCGTTTGCAAATAATTTCGGATGTTTAAAAGGGAAATGACTACTTTCTTGCACAAAAATAGAGCTATCACTTGAAATCGACAGACGAGACCAGCAATAAATCTCAGACAAGAGAGAAATAAAAAAATAAAAAACACAATAAATCTCAGACGAGAGAAAAATAGACCAAACTACAATATACAATATAAACCAAGCTATATTTTAAATTGATGATGATCACATTCTGCATATGAACATTCCTGGCGAAATATATTTCAAGTTCAAGTAAATTTGTATAAATGTCCCACGCGCTTGAATCAGTCGGCAGTCGGTACTCACATGCCTACTTGGTAACGAATTCACTGTCACAGCTCAAATAAGTCTGCCTACGCATTTTTAATTATCATGAAGGTATATCATATGTTTCATGCACTCTATCTTTTGCGATTATGTACCAAACTGCTCTGAACTATCAACAAACAATTGCAAAAAGTGCATTGACATCGGCAGTTCAGCTTGGCCCGAAACGGCGTGGCATAATTTTAGTGTTCTCTATTTATTTTTAATCAAATAAATTGGATGTTAGTACCCGTTAATTTTCAACAAACAGGTATGTAATGTAATACATTACAATGTACACATAAAACATTTCTTTGAACCATTTTTAGACAATCAATCAATAAACGTTTCAGAAAACCGTGATGCATCCGGCAGATTAACTAAGCCCGGGACAGCGACGTATTTAGTGTATTGCGATTCGTTGAGACTTGAGAGGTAATTCATCAAGAGGCATTCGACGTTGAACGTATTGACATCGAAGCGCCAGATGTGTCGTGCTCCCAGTAGTGGTGAAAAAATACGATCATGAACTCAGTAACAAGCATATATACCTACTTGCCTTTTATTTGTTTTCCAAACTTCCAACTTTGAATTAAATAATAATTTATATCATTCTTAAATTTAGATGTTATCATTTGTAATTGTATACCCTAACAATAACAGAAGCCTACGAGTTGTCGCTGAAAAATCCAAAGGCCATTATTTCCATTTAAAGAATTATAATTCAGCAGTCACAACATGGTCCATGGACAATGAACATACAGTACTTACATTAATCTAGACTGAACTAGTACTACTCAGAACATATCCCTACAAACAATCTGCTATGTGCGAACCAGAACACAATTTCTAGCATTTGTGCAGCTCTGTTTCTGCCATTTTCCATGTGTTTGCGCCACCGTGCACCGCTGGTTTCCTGCCTGTCGCGTGCCAGGCTGACGGACGAGCCGGGCCGACTCCCGCCGCCGCTGGCGATCTTGGCACCGGGCCTGTTTGCGTTAGTCCTGTGAACACATGGAGCAGGTCCGAACATCGCCGTTTGGCGCCTCCGGACCGCGACCCGAGCCGCTTTGTTATGATCCGCGGCCATAATGGTGCGAGCCAGACACACGTGAGCCGTGAATGATACTGTGTATTTACTAGTTAGAAAACCCATTGGACGAGTATCTACACAATGACGGTATATGAAGAAAAGCGACTTGTTTGGGAAATGTTATAATTCGTCTTCTTTTAACAATAATTGGTACATATACAAAATAGCCTCTCCCCGGTACCTAATGTCGAATTTGCGAATGGGAATGGGAATGGAAATTGGTGAATTTACATAGCGTTTTTTTTTCTTTTTTTAGATATAATACAATTTCTGAAATTCATCTGTCTTTTTCCCCGCTAAGAATCAATCCGACTGCCCTGGTATGAACACAGTTGTGCGTGCCAACTATTGTATCTGCATTATGCGTCGCACCGCGCTGCAGGTCTATGGGACGCGGCGCACATTAGCATGCCGATTTGCAAACTGCGCCGTTACGCAACGGTGACTCCGGTTTGACATTTACCTGCGCCCCCGCCCACGGTCGCTTTCACTGCAGCTATCACCTGACGAGCCCCCTGCCCTGCTCCGTCACCGTGCTGCAACACGTTCCGACCCGGGCAGGCTGACCGAGCGCGAGTGTTGGCACTACAGCCGGGTCGCCGAAGACGTTCGGACGTGGGGCGGCCATGCCACCGCGGTGACCCCCTGGCAGTCACGGTGGGGTCGTCACTGCCAGCTCACCGATCACTGTGTGTGACCGATCACCGACAGCAGATGACTGCTGGGACCATCCCATCCCGCTCAGGGCAGGGCTCTCTGCAGGGGAGTGGCAGACCGTGTCTCCATCAGCTGAGTCCTGAGACGTACCTACCGCGGTGCTGCAGTGGACACCATGTGACCGGTGTTCGCTGCAGTGCCGGATTGAGGCCGGTGTTCGCTGGTGCCGGATTGTGGCCGGTGTTCGCTGGTGCCGGAATGTGGCCGGTGTTCGCTGGTGCCGGATTGTGGCCGGTGTTCGCTGGTGCCGGATTGTGTAATGTGTATAGCACTATGCAGCGTTACACCCTCCACGGCTTCCGACTGGTGTTGAGCTGTCACATGGCGGGTCGCACTGGTCAGAGCAGCTCATTAGCATCTTTAACGAGGAAAACGTCACGAGTTTGTAACCAGACGGCTTAATCGATGCACTGTTACACGACACTCAGAGCGCGGATCTGTATTGGGCGTCTCTCACTCTGGGATAAACATCTCAGGGCTGAGTAAATAGTGAAACCTGCCGTGTCGCTCGCCTTATACACTGTTGTAAACGTATCTGATGTATTTTAAACGTTATGCATTTTTAATGTTATGCATTTTAAACGTTATGCATTTTAAACGTTATGCATTATAAACGTTATGCATTTTCAGTGTTAAACGTATTTTAGCAATATGTTTAAAGGGACACTCCCACCCTAAAAAAATGTGTCAAATGTACGTCGTTTGTGGTGCAAAATATGAAGTGAATGCCTGACGAAGCACGGATTTTATCATTTGTTCTCACAAACAGTGCTCAATTTCAATAAAAACAAACAGTTTTAATATTTGGGCTGAATGAGTCAAAGCTGAATAAATTTGTGGGAAAAAAAGAAAACCTTCACGCTGAACATAAGTATGAACTAGTGTAATGGTGATGTATTGCCAAAATGTAAAAACCAAGTCCGACTGTAATCAACATTTTAAGAAAGAGAGACTACGATATCCGCGCTCAGGTCCATCCATTATAAGAGGGGAACTGGGGATGTACAGATGTCAAAATACCTAAACTCGCGAATTTTCTCTGTGATTCGACCTCAGTGGTTGTTTTATTCGAACTTTCATACCATCACAATATTTCTCAATGCCAGCCACGCCAAAATGGCTATCCAAGTCTCAACCAATATAATGTAATGTGAATCATTCCCTTAAAGATGACCTCCGTTCGACTTCACGTCTAAGACTCTTGGGGACGGCACTGGACGTACGCGACTCTCGTTTGCTCCGCCTCACACTCGGCATTACTGAGCACCCTGGAACGGCAGCCAGTCCAAACGGTCCCGCCCCGCGCTCAGTGCGGAAGGAAGGAAACGCGCTAAATTTAGCGGGCACTGGAAGAAACATTGCCGCCGCTGCCCCGGACGGCGGCGTAATTTCTCAGTCACAAACCGAGGCCGCCGGATGGGGGAGCAGGAGCGAAGCTGGCGGAGGGGTCACGGTCACGAACTAACTTGGGATGTGGTGGTGGTTATGATAAGTTATGAAGGGTGGTCATGGTCAAGGCTGCCGTACATTTGGATGGCTATTATTTCGCATAATCGCTACCGTTCACACCTATTTAATGCGTATTATTTCATGAAAACGTGCGCTCCCTCGACTTCCACTATAATTTAATTTAACTGTAATTTTGAAGCAAACACATACAATTAACAATTATCAAACATATAATTAACTATTTAATTGCTCAATTTATTTTGTTTACTTAAAATGCAGAAAATATATCTGCAGGTACAATTTACCATGTCACCTCACCTCTTACGTAGTTAGCTGTAAAGCAATTCACATATTTCAATTAAATCGACGATTTATCGCCGAATCCCTGATGATCCAAACGCTGAGTCACTGATTCCATTTGTTGTCATTTCTCGACAGGCGGCGCTGCTGGAGCGCGTACGGCCGGACAAGGTGACCTTGACCCGACCCGAGGAGGACCGACGGAGACGCACCATCCTCATCGAGAAGCTACACGGCTCCTTCGGCTTCACAATACAGGTAAGACGTCAGTTGGCGTTACCAAACGAGCTCTGAAACTTAACATAAAACATCGCTTATACCTGCGTTCTTTCGTTGCCTTAACTGTTATGACTGAGGCAAGTTTTCTAGCGGCCCATTCACATTGTCATCACGTTCACCGTTATGACCTAACGCTTCCCTGTTCACACTGTTCGTGATTGCGCTTCATGCGCTGGCGTTAGGCGCTCCAGTTCCCGTCAGCAGTGACGTTTCCTCAGAGCTGTCGGATCACCATGTCGCGTGCGACCGACCGTCACCGTCTCTTTCAGTCCGTCTGCGTGTGTCACGCGTCGCGGCGTTTGTCGATTCCTGCGTCACGCAAGCCCGCGTTCGTTACACGTCCCGACGCTTGTCTGTACTCTCACGTGTCACACGTCATACGTCACACGTCACGTCACACGTCACGTTCGTCACACGTCCAAACGACGTCACGTCACTCGCACACAACTGCAACGCACGTCTGTCACGTCACATGTCCACACGTCTGTCTGCACTGGCGCCACTTGAGCCCGACGACGGCGCGACGCCTGGTTGTCACTTGCTGCGGAGTGCGGAGTCTCGGCGCCTTCACCTGCGGTAGATGCACGGGTGGTAGGCAGACTCTGCCGTGTGCTGGTCTCGGCTCTGTCTGGAATGCGGGTTGTTGGGCGGCGGGCCAGCTGTAGGTGGGAGGAGGGGTCACGGTCGCCCCCCCTATCAGCCCCGCCCCCCTCTGAGGTGTCCTACTGTCAGTAGAGGCTCTGACAGAACCATTGCAACGCTGATCGTCACAGTACAGGGACAGTGTGATGGGCTGAGTGTAGAGCAGGCTGAGTTTTAACCAATGGCAGTGCAACAAAACCGGTTACACGAAGAACGATCTATTGAAGTGAGAGTTTTCAATTCACTTTGTGGCAGCATTTCATCTAATTTTGTCTCAATTGAAACGACTTATACGGTATACCTGAATGTTTTACCGGAAAGCGGGACAATGAGTAAGAGTTGCCAAGCGGCTTCTCACTTTCCTGCGATATCTCGGAATAGTTAGATACGTACGGTGTACCGCTTCCATCGCTGCCGTCATTGCCTTACCTGTCGCTCTACACAGGGATGAATATGAATAATCATCCATTACGCCTGGGCAGTATTGCACCTAGCTACGCTGACAGGTTTGTTAATTGCTGTTTTGGAATGTGATCTGTGNTGGTCACGTTCCAAACAGTCACAATGCCATTGGCACGAAAACACCACAACCCTTGAGCGAGTGCAGCTGCTGCGTGCCGCCCGACCCAGCTGGCGACGGGCCCGCGGTCAGCACTCAGCATGCCACGCGCTCCACGGTAGAGGGGATAAACCCCAGTCATCACCAGCCTCAGATCCACGCCCCACCGCTAGAGCGAGTGCGTTGAAGGTGCGCCGTTTTTGCGTCTCCGGCGTCTGACCCTGTGTGCGTACCGTTGCACAGTGGGCGGAAAAGAGGTTTAGCCCCGCGAAACCCATAAACCCCTATAAATTTTTTCCTCACAACATGCATCAACCAGTAAAACATCATTAGAAAGCAAAGTAATCAAGGAATGCATTGCGTTAAATAGCGGACATGTTGCAGGGCTTTTGCAACGCGGGGATCGCTTGCAATATGGAACATCATGGTAGAATTTGTATCTTCAAATTTCAATATCATAGGATTTAAGTGTGTGCTACGTACTGAGGTATGAATTGCGTATATATTGCGTTGCTCAAGAATCATATTGGGCCTATTCTGTGACAATTTGATATGATTTTGCAACACTGTATTTTGATTTTGCAACATTTTAATAGCGTTCAATAATGAGGTTTTTGAGGTATCTAGAAACGTTTTGGGCAGCGTTTGGTTTGTTTGCTAACTGGCTTTGAATGACTTGTTAACAATGTTATATACTTAATGTGTTGATGTTGTTTCTGTTTGTTTATGTTGTTTTTCGTTTGAAAGATCGTACAATTTCGCACAAGTTCTTAAAATGTGTCGCCATAAACTGATTTCTTCTTTAGATTAGGGTTAGACATTTTAACATCAGGAAAATGGAGTGGTCTCAGATGTGGTCAGAACTTGGAAGATAAATATATGTTGTAGAGCTTTGGCCCTGACTCTAATGGCTAGCCCAAATGGAGAACCTAACATTTTTATCTTGGTGTAGCTCGGATGCAAAATAAAAATACATAACATTAGTACATATCTGCTACAAGCACAACTGCAAAATGTGCAATGCACTGTGTATTGTGTTATATGGCATATAGGTCTTCCGAGGCCCAATCGTCTCAGATAACACGTTAATATTATTCGAAGTGTTCGCTATTTAAAAGCTAAATTTGACAGCTCTGTTCCAGTAGGCTCGAACAAACTCAATTTTGTGTCATGTCTTAGATAATTGATGCTTCAGCAGATGTACATTTCACCACATGTACGCATGTATAACTAGAATTTCCACTTTTTTCACTTACACTTTTCACTTTTTCACACAAAATTTTCACTTTCAGTGAAATTACTTACACTACCTGAAGAGTCCGTGTTTTTCAATATCATTTGCGAGACAGTACTTTGCTAGTTGGGTCCGCTGGGTCCGAACTCGCCTTGCAGCAGGTATAACTGGGCCCATTTTTCAGCTTTTGGGACCGGGTCGGGCCTGGGTCCAAAAATATAAAATTTTGCCACCTCCACTAATGTGTCCGCTGTAGCTTGGTGGTGTTTGCATGCCATCGTTGAAATAAAAGCCTTCAAGTGCGAGTGTAGATCGTTAACCATGCGCTGGGTTGCTACACCCGGGCGCCTAAGTAAAAAGTGAAACTTCTTGCAAAATGTCACATGAAAGTCTTTGGGCAAGTTGGGGCAACTTTTTAGAGCTTGACCAGTTAGATAAGATCCCAGTGCACATTCTGGTGCTTGTTTTGAGACGCTACCTGGAGATACTTTCTATATCGGCTCTATCGAATATCATTATGATAATTTTAGCCATCAACAGAGATAGGGCGATATATTTTATATTTATTTGGCTTATTGATTTGCTCAATCTTTTTTTATATAACTACCATATGCACGACAATATATCAGTACATCACACTAAAACACATTTGGTGCGGAAAATACATATTGCTTCATCATCAATTTCCGAAGCGTTTTAAATCGCGGGCTGTGAATGAAGTGCAGTTTTTAAAGAGTGGACGTGAACTCTTGTGTTGAACGTTCAATTCCTCTAACAAAAGAATATGATACGATCAATCAATGTCATGAGGCGGTAATCCATGACGTGTTTGCGCTTAGTTCGATATGGAGGAAGGGCTTGTGGTTACCGGAAGATAGCCTGTGAAGTTTTGAGGGGCTTGAGTGTTGGGGTGGTCGGCGGAGTGGCCTAGGAGCCAGGACGGGGAACGGGGCCCGAGCGTTGGGTGCGGTTGTGAAGAGAGGCGCCGCAGATAGCAAGATAGAAGATCGGTCGAGCGAGGGGGGGGGGGGAGGGGAGGGCGCTCGCAGCGTCCGTCAGAGGGGTGCGTCTTCTCGGCGATTCTGTGTGGTTGTGCGGCGATGGGTACTCTTTTTGGTTCGAAATGTTCTAGTGGCAGCTGCAGGTGGCATTCTTTTAACTGAAGTTTCGCCCCAGGATGTGCCGGACGCTGGAGAATGGCTAGGCAAAGCTGCAGGGTGGGCAAGTACCGTGTGGAACTGAGCAAGTTGCGCCAGATGGGGCAGACCTGGAATGTCTAGGCAGCTGCAGGGTGGCAGTACCTGTGAACTGACAGTGCGCCAGATGGGCCGACTCGAGCTGCCCGGTTTTGACGGTGCTGTGGGTTGACTCTAGGTCTGACCATTGGCGGATCCAGAACAGTGGTTTGGGGTGGGGAGGGAGGGGGGTCCCGGCTGCTTTGGGGCCAAATTCCAAAAAGCCTCACACAATTATAAAAACTCATTGGATTTCGCTTTTTTGGGTAAGCATTTAAAATAAACTTTCCGTAGTAAAAGCTGCTGATATTTTCTTCTTTATCAGGAAATGTATCAAATTTGCTCCGATTTAGGGTCTGTTTTTTGGGGGGAAGGGCATGACCGCTTTGCCCCCCTGGATCCACTAGTGGGTCTGACGGTGTTGTTGGCTGACTCGGGGTCGTATGTGACGGTGTTGTTGGCTGACTCGGGATCGTATGTGACGGTGTTGTTGGCTGACTCGGGGTCGTATGTGACGGTGTTGTTGGCTGTGCGTCCCACGTATGTGACGGTTGGTTCGGACTGTCTCAGGGGTCGGTATGTGACGAGTGTTGTTGGCTGTCTGCAGGGTCATGAGTGTGAGCGAGTGTTGTGTTGGCTGACTGCAGTGTCGTATGTGCCTCGGTGTTGTTGGCTGTCTCAAGGGTCGTAGATGTGACGGTGTGTGTGGGCGAAAACTCGGGTACGTATGTGACGGTGTTGTGGGCTGACTCGGTTGACTCACGGGTTGAGTCGTGTCGCATCTGCGCCTGACTACACTGTGACGATCTGCCGGCGCAGGCCTGGCGTCGTGACCGACACGGCCGACCGAGCCGAGCGAGGCGGGTGACGAGGCCTCCTGCTGCGTGGAACACTCGCTTGGCATGGCTCCCACGAACGCCGTGCTGACGGACGGAGGCCAGACCAGGCCAGACCGGGCCCAGGAGGCCAGACCGGGCCCAGGAGGCCAGACCGGGCACAGGAGGCCAGAACGGGCACAGGAGGCCAGACCGGGCAGAGGAGGCCAGACCGGGCACAGGAGGCCAGACCGGGCACAAAGAGGCCCCCCCGACCAGGCCCCAGGAGGCCAGACCAGGCACAGGAGCCAGACCAGGCTCAGGAGGCCAGACCAGGCCTCAGGAGGCCAGACGCGGGCACAGGAGGCCAAGACCTAGGCCTCAGGAGGCCAGACCGGGCCACAGGAGGCAGACCGGGCACAGAAGCCAGACCGAGAGGCGCAGGAGGCCAGACGCGCACAGGAGGCCAGAACGGGGCACAGGAGGCAGATTCAGGCCCAGGAGGCCAGAGACCGGGCAGTAGGAAGGCAGGAGAACGGGCACAGGGAGGCCAGACCAGGGCAAGAGGAGGCCAGACGGGCAGCAGGAGGCCAGACCGGGCCACAAGGGAGGCCAGACCGGGCACAGGAGGCCAGACCGGCCCCAGGGAGGCCAACCGGGCACAGGAGGCCAGACCATGCCTCAGGAGCCAGACCGGGCAGCAGTAGGTCCAGACCAGGCTCAGGAGGCCAGACGGGCAACCAGGAGAGCACAGACAGGCCGCAGGAGGCCGCAGAACCCCGGGCACAGGAGGCCAGACCAGGCCCAGGAGGGCGGCAGACTCATGGCTCAGAAGGCCAGACCGGGCACAGGAGGCCAAGACCAAGGCTCAAAGGAGGCCAGACCGGGCACAGGAGGCCAGACCGGGCACAGGAAGCCAGACCAGGCCCAGGAGGCCAGACCGGGCACAGGAGGCCAGAACGGGCACAGGAGGCCAGATCAGGCCCAGGAGGCCAGACCGGGCATAGGAGGCCAGAACGGGCACAGGAGGCCAGACCGGGCAGAGGAGGCCAGACCGGGCACAGGAGGCCAGACCAGGCACCAGGAGGGCCAGATACGAGGCACAGGATAGCCAGACCGAGGGCAAGCAGGAGCCAGACCGGGGCACAGGAGGCCAGACCGGGCAGAGGAGGCCAGACCGGGCACAGGAGGCCAGACCAGGCCCAGGAGGCCAGAACGGGCACAGGAGGCCAGAACGGGCAGAGGAGGCCAGACCGGGCACAGGAGGCCAGACCAGGCCCAGGAGGCCAGAACAGACACAGGAGGTCAGAACGGGCCCAGGAGGCCAGACCGGGCACAGGAGGCCAGAACGGGCACAGGAGGCCAGCCCGGGCACAGGAGGCCAGCCCGGGCACAGAAGGCCAGACCGGGCACAGGAGGCCAGCCCAGACACAGACGACCGTGCCGCTTCGTTCCGTTCAGCGGAGTGGCGTGGAATAAGCGACTGTAAAACGAATGGTGCAGACATTCCTGGTGTTAGGTGCCTTGTACAGTGGTGTTTGATGATAGCCGTGCTCATGCTTATTAGATCGAAATATATCAAGTGGTTGGATCGTATGCAATGTGAGCAATAATTCAGCATCTACTCAGCATTTTAGCTTCGGTGAATCCTTTTGTTATGGCAGAAATTATTTAACTCGGAACAGAAGAGGCAAACAATATAAATTATCATGTCCACGGGAGTGATATAATTGATATATTACCGAAAAGTTGCTCTGATAAGCGTAATAATGACCTCTCAGAAAACGTACGTAACATAGTACGTCTTAATAAGTATATAGTAAGATAGTAAGAATGCTGGTAGTTCTAGACAGATGGCTGGATCTGCACCCATTCCATTTTAAGTAAAGGAGCGAAATGAGATTGAGGCGTCCAATTCTTGGAGAGACCAAGTTATTTCGTATTACTTAGAACGAATTGCCAGCTTTGACGTGACCGCAAATAGAAAACGCCACGTTGGCCGCGGCCCCTGCGCTATTCCGGGGCTAGCCTCAGCTAGTTATGTCAAAAAATGCACCTAGCTGCCCGCTGAAACGCTGCGATACCGTCTGTCTTTCGACACGGACCCATTGTGTCTGTTCGCGCGCCACACTAAGACTGAGTGTTTAGCTGAGCTGCTGGCAGACAGTGCCCGCCCGCTTCCAGCCTGGAACGCGTCTGCACCCTCTGCCCTTTACCCCTCCCCCCACACTCCGCCCACCGCTCGCTCGTTTCGAGAGCACTAAACCTCCCGTCCAAAGTGGACGAGGTTCGCAACTTGTCCGAACTGTGTCCATCAGGGCCGCGGCGCAGTACAATGTGGCGCCGCCGGCCTCTGATCAGGTCTGTGTCTGGGGCGCCCACTGTGTCCATCAGGGCCGCGGCGCAGGTACACATGTGACGCCCGCCGGCCTCTGATTCAAGGGTGTGTATCTGGGGCCGCCCGAACTGTGTCCATCAGGCCCGCGGCGGCAGTACAATGTTGACGGCCGCCGGCTCTGATGCAGGGTGCTGTGTCTGGGGCGCCCGAACTGGTGTCCATTCGAGGGCCGCGCGGCGGCAGTACAAGTGCGCCGCCGGCCCTCTGGTCAGGGTGCTGTTCCTGGGCGCCGATAACTGTTGTCCATCAAGGGCCGGCGGCGCAGTACATGATGGACGCCGGCCGGCCTCTGGTCAGGGTGCGTGTGTCGGCGGCGCCGAAAACTGTGTCCATCAGGTGACCGCGGCGCAGTACAGATGTGACGGCAGGCGGCCCTCTGAATCAGGGTGCTGTGGTCTGGGGCCGCGCCCGAACTGTGTCCATCAAGGGGCCGCGGCGCAGTACAGATTGGACGCCGAGACGGCCTCTGGTCAGGTGCTGTGTCTGGGGCGCCCGAACTGTGTCCATCAGGGCCGCGCCGCAGTACAATGTGAAGCCGCCGGCCTCTGATCAGGGTGCCTGTGGTTGGGGCGCCGCGAACTGTGTCCACGGCCGCGGCGCAGGTACATGGGTGACGCCCGGCCGGCTCTGGAAATGGCAGGGTGCTGTGGGTCTGAGGGGGCGCACCGAACTGGTGTGCCGCATCAGGGCCGGACGGCGCAGTACAATGTGGCCGCCGCGCCTCAGATCAGGGTGGGCTGTGTCTGGGCGCCTGCGCCCGACTGTGTCCATCAGGGCCGGCGGCGCAGTAACATGTGCGCAGCCGGCCTATCGATCAGGGCCGCGGCGCAGTACAATGTGACGCCGCCGGCCTCTGATCAGGGTGCTGTGTCTGATCAGGGTGCTGTGGTGGCCTCTGATCAGAGTGCTGTGTCTGGGGCGCTGTCAGGTCAGCACGTCACACAGCCGGTCCCAAGCACGTCCCGACCACCACGGCGGTCACTACGGCCAATGCACGCCGGCTGCCTCTTTGTAACGAGCTCAGCCTTCCTCAGACACGCCCCAGCTAACGAACTTGGCGGCTGACGAGACCTAATGAACCCCATTTCCACTAGCAGGAGTGGGAACAGTGCCGTGGTGGAAAACACTGATAGAAGTTTGGAATCCTTTGACGAAGTATAAAAGTACTCCTATTGGAAACACCTGGACTCGTTCTCCTTAGGATATTCGGGTTGTTGTTTCTCTGATCGAATCCACAGGATAGCCGGTACCGTTTCACATTTTGTCGACGTTCAAGAATGTAATGATCATACATCAGTGACTGAGTCTCAATTATCCAAACCGCTTATCTGTTAAGACTGATCGTCACTGATAACTCTCTCAGTATTTCCGGCAGCTCTTGAATAGTTATTTAAATGTTCCTCGGCAGCTGCTGACTGTCTCGGTCATAAATCCCTGTGCAGCATATTTCCAATGTGTATTATACAGCTGGCGGTAATAGCAATCACGTATAGAGACATAGTCAGAAAAATATCGATATTGCTTTGACTTTTGTTTGGGGGGGCATGGTCCATACTTGTGTTTTCACCATATTTTGTGTGCTTATCTTTTAATATATTTGAAATTTTGATATTAGGATGAAAAATGATTTTTGTTTTTAAATATTTCCCTAAATCAAATTTTTCAAGCATATTCAAAAGCTAGAAGATATATAAGAAAAAAGTAAGAACGAAGCCCCCACAAAAATCAAAACAATCCCTGGTGCTGGAAGCGCGCGGAAATGAGGTTCTTTATATATTTGACTGACTTATGTCTGCATGAGTGGTTGCTATTTCCAAACATGCCTGCCAGCTGTACACACTTGGGAAATATGCGTCCCGGCAGCCTACGACTATCTCATTGTCCCCCGGCAGCTGCTGACTGTCTCGCGTGTCTCAGCAGCTAACTTTGGCAAACTAGGGGAAAGCAATAAAATAGTTGATCGATCAAAAAGTTGATTGAAGTGGGCGGAGCAATGTCCTAATATGGACACGCAATCAATACTTGGATTGATTTTGGTACATCACCGCATTCAAACGTACCGTATAGAAGCCCATATGGTATGGATGATATTTATGTTAGAAAAGGAATACAAATAATTTATCTACCAAAAAAGTGTTGTTCCAGTATCCACCGACTGTGCTCTTGTTACTTTCTGAGAACAAATAGAAAGTATTTCCTAAAATCATGAAATTGAGGTGAGTTGTTATGCTTCCTAGCAAATAAACTATTTTTCAGATGTTTCCATTTTGATCAACTATTAATATGATTTTGCGTAGCTTTCTTGTCCAGTAATAAACAAATAAACATATTACATTACACAAAATGTATGTTCAAAAAATAAATAATACAATCAATACATAGCCGTTTTCACGATGGATTATTTTGCGCTTTTTTAAATCTAGTAGTAGCCGCTTTCAGATTGACTAATTTGCGATAAATGTTTTTACCCTTGCCCTACGGTTCCGTAGGGCGGGGGTTAAAACACCTTTTTTCTCAAATTAGTCCATCGTGAAAACGGCTACTACTAAAATATTTTAAAACATTTTAAAATGTTTGACTGTCCCGTAGTGTCATGGCAGCTGGTGACTGTCCTGACAGAAGCTGACTGTCTCGCTGTGTCCCGGCAGCGGGTGACTGTCCCGCTGTGTCCCGGCAGTTCCTGACTGTCCCGCTATGTCCCGGCAACTGGTGACTGTCCCGTTATGTCCCGGCAGCTGGTGACTGTCCCGCTGTGTCCCGGCAGCTGGTGACTGTCCCGCTGTGTCCCGGCAGCTGGTCACTGTCCTGCTATGTCCCGGCAGCTGGTGACTGTCCCGCTGTGTCCCGGCAACTAGTGTCTGTCCCGCTATGTCCCGGCAGCTGGTGACTGTCCCGCTGTGTCCCGGCAGCTGGTGACTGTCCCGCTGTGTCCCGGCAGCGGGTGACTGTCCCGCTGTGTTCCGGCAGTTCCTGACTGTCCCGCTATGTCCCGGCAACTGGTGACTGTCCCGCTATGTCCCGGCAGCTGGTGACTGTCCCGCTGTGTCCCGGCAGCTGGTGACTGTCCCGCTGTGTCCCGGCAGCTGGTCACTGTCCGCTATGTCCCGGCAGTGGTCACTGTCCCGACAGAAGCTGACTGTCCCGCTGTGTCCCGGCAGCTGGTGACTGTCCCGCTATGTCCCGGCAGCTGCTGTCGCCCATCACTGGAGCGGAGGTGGCCTCCCGCGAGTTCCGCGTGGCCGGTGACCGTGTGTCGGTGTCAGCGCTGGAGGCTGCCATCGTCAGTGGACTGCAGTTGGCCGTGTCACGCAGGGCGGAGAACGAGTACGCCGCAGTCACCAGCGTCACCAGCCGACTGACGGCCCAGTACCAGGTCAGTCACAGTCACAGTCACCAGCCGACGACTGATAACCCAGTACCAGGGCTCCGTCAGAACCGAACAGCTCATATTAACTGACCGCTAGGCTGTTATATGTTATATGTTGCTGTTGCATGTTATGTTGCTGCTGGTATACGGGAGCAATACCATTGATATGTGTTTATCGATCAGCTCCCCGTTCTGATCCAGTACCTACTACCTACAATAGTCAATAGACGCTCTCCCTCATATGCGGTATGCCCCTCAGCCAGTAGCGTAGCCACGAGGGGGGGGGGGCTTTTGGTGCCATGGCCCCCCTGGAGGCCAGGCGGGCCCCTCTAGCGACCGAGCGAGGGCTCTCTGTGGCTGAAGGCCCCAGCCCAGTGTTTTGGATGGTGTCAGGCGCCCGCAAAGCGCCAAACGTGGGATAGAAGAACGCCCGCGAACCTTACAAAGCTGCATCACGAATAAATAACAGCACTTGCTTGTCTGCTTAAGGCCTATATATTCGAATACCTCTACCAGCTTTTAAAGTGCCCAAAGGACGTAGAGATTCGAGATGATGATTAATTACAAAAGTCATTTACTGTCGGAGGACTTAGTTATAACTCGTCTTAAAGACGAGCAATGACCTGTTACCGAAGGTTTGAGTGTTGTAATGTACCCGAAAGTTTCCATGTTAATGTTTTTGTGTGGAATAATATGTCTGCTTTGTTTTTCATATATATCATTCACTCAAAATTATGTTTTAATGGATCCCAGATGAGTCCCTGAACAGGTCGGAAGGGGGTTTAAAAGGTCGAAGGGGCCCCTAAACAAACTGAGGGGACCCTGGGTTTTCAATAGTCAGCATGCAGTTGTCCAGTGAGTGAGGCGCACTATTTTCGCGCCTATCCGCGGCGCAATTTTAAGTATAGACGTGTTAAAAAATCGTGTCGTTTCTTGGTGCATTTATGTGTTATGCTGCTATTTTTCGATATGGTTGGGCAAAATATTTAGCACGTTTTCACCGCACTTTTAAGAGCACAATAACATGTTTAGAGGTCCGCACCATACACATTGTGACGCATTGATAAGAAAGCATATCCAGGGCATAAGACTAAAAAATGTTGCGCCGCTCCGCAGTGCCATTGATTTAAAATTTGCAGGTCTTAAGCCTAACAAAATATTCCAAGTTAGTAAAGCTGATTCCAAATTGGTGTCGCTGGTTCCAAAGTTGATACGGCAGATTGCTAACTGCAGCTCCTAAGAGGATGTATGGCCCATGGGCCATGCCATACTTGGCATACTGTATTCGACATCCTTGTAACGTGCCTTTTAAATTTCCATCCGCTTTGTTTGGCCTTTTAAACGCTTGAGAAACGAGCCCTTTCAATGCTCGGGGAGGGGGCCCTTTCGAGGCGCCACCCCACCCCCTGGACAAAATCCTGGCTACGTGCCTGGCAGAATCTGCCCCTCCCCATTCCGGATGTTCTCAATAACTTGAATACAATGATAGATATCGACTTCAATCTTTCAGAACCTCATGCTTCTTCTTCAACCGTTGTCTTATCACAAAATGTCAATGAAAATGTGTGTTTTTTTAAAGAAAATGACGTTTAGCGACGTCATGTCAAACCATTTTCGATGGAATAGTGATAAATGTTTGACAAACCGTTTTGGAATATTTGAGCAAATTGCAAATACAAAAGCGAAAAAAAGAAATACAATTTTATCCCTGTTAAAATTGGGAACTCGGACTTTCCACACTTCATGCCGTACTATTTTAATTCTGCGAGCCCCCATTGACAACGAGGGCCCCTCTGATCCCACTCGACCTCCCCTAGGCGACATCCTGGCTACGCCCCTGCCCTCAGCCGGAGCAGAATTCGGTTCTGAGCTGCTCTCCTCTGACGTGTTTGTTGTTTTCTGCGTGTTACGGCATGTCAGGGATGTCACTGAGGATTTTGTATGGGTGCACTTATCTGCGTGCTGTCCGGTCACTAACCGGCAGATAGTCGTAACGTCTGCTCAGAACCAGCACCAGCGCAGCGCAGCGCTGCTGGGCTGACCCGCCGAGCCAATATTGTCGAGATGTACCGTCTGGTCGGCCTTTAAGTTCGAGGCATCGTAACTCGTCTGGCAGATAGAGAGCCGGGTGAACGAAGCTGGAGCCATCGCATCCACCCCGATGGCTTATAGGATGACTTCCGGGTCCAGCTTGGCTGTGCACTGCCTGTCTGGAATCTCACGAGCCCAAGGACGCAGGAACCGGGGGGCAGCCTCCCCTAACATTTTCAGATTTTAACAATACGCCTATGGTGTTGCATGGAAATAATCGACTCCAGAATGCCTCTCGCTCCCTAACTTTCGGAAGGCTCCGGCGCCCCTGCACGAGCCTGATAGGATAGTCAGGAAGTGGCCGGTAAGAAAGTTATAGTTGGCGGATATTGCCCAGATGTCTTGCGGATGAATGACAATCAAATATTAATAAGCCTGGCGTTAGGTTCTGAAAGTCGTTTCATCCGGATGACATCTTTGAAGACCCCTGCAACCAAAGATAATTTAGGTTGATATGCAACTAACTTTGAGGGCTTGCAACATCCTCAGAACTTAACACCGATTTTCTCGAAAACTATATTTCAAATAAATAAGGTCGATCTGTTGAATCTATAGCCGTCATAGACTGTGTCGACTGGATAGTGCAGTTGGTCTATTTTTTTTTTGGGTGAGTTCAGAAACACAAATGTAATTATTTATTCGCACCAGCTGTATCTGGGAGCTCACTCGCGCACGTGCCATCCAGACCTTTACCTACACTGTAAAAACTCAGTCCCCTATGGGTGGTAATCTTGCTGTCAAAAACAACCCCCTATAGAATCTACCTCCGTACATATACTTTTATTTACCCCCCAAATGCACCCAGGGCGTTTTGATTTCAGGTGGTGATTTTACACCACAGGGGCTAGTTGTGGGTGAAATGCATACCTTCAACACCCTTAAAGGTACTTAAATAAGTCCCTCAAAAGTCCCCAATGAGGACTGTGTCAAAAACGACCTCCTATACGGTGTTTTTCACATTTTCTTCGCAGCAGCCCTGAAATTACCAAATAAGCACAAAATAGATTCATCTGCACCACGCGAATAACCTCTTCTGCGGTGCAGTATAATTATCGCTGACCAAGTTTGACCTAACAATAAAACTGTTTTAGATGAAAGTGAAACCAGTTTGCGCTTGTAATAAACCTACTCATCATTAAATAAAAAGCAAACAGTCACTAAATGACACAACTTTCAACTTAGACGTCCTCAACTGATTCGAATGCTTGTACCGGTCCGATGTCCGAGTGACAATACGTTCGTTGATGAATGTCACATATCTCCTGTAAAACACAACTTTAGGTAGATACATTGAAAACATAATGTATTATACAAAACATTTTACAATATTTGCAATAAACATATCGGGAAGCAGAAAGATGAGCCAAACAAAGTTTATCTTAACCCTCGCCCTAGTGTGTGTAGGGTAATTTTGAACTCCCTGAGGTTTTTCCAAAACAACAGAAAAAAAAAACAGCAGCGCGCAGCGCCGCCAAATTGTGTACAGCTATTTGAACATCAATGGCCCACACTTTGTAAAAACATTGACTTCAGGTCATCTCAGGTCAGGTCACCAGGTCACGTAAAGTGACCTTGCATTCCAAAATGTTTGTGATCGTGCCAAAGCCACAGTTTTTGTCTGAAATATTTGAAACTNTTGATCGCTCTGAACAACGCTCGTCACGTCATACCAAAACGTTTGATGCCCGCCATAGTCCAGGGACTTGATCTCTAGTGATGTGATCTCTAGCATACGGTACTATATTTGTATATATGGCTCGTGCAGTACCACTCATATCATACATACATATCATACATACCATACATACCACTCATAACATATCGGATTAAAAAATGATAAATTTCTGCGCCAGAGTTATAAGTGGAAGAAGGAAGCGCGACCATATTTCTGACGTTATTCGGAGTCTGGGGTGGCTTACTGCTGAACAGCTGGTTCACTATCACACGGCATCATCAGTACTCAAGACAAATCATCCACAGGCAGCACACCGTCATAGCGGGCACTATCGGTGCACAGCTCACACAGTACACGATCATACACACAGCCGACCGACCCACCGAACTCTACCACGGATACGGACAGAGACTGGCAGGGCCCGGATTGTGTTACCAGAGGTGTAAAAACTTCTGAAGCGATTTGCTCGTCGAAGTCAAAGTCTACCGTCTCGAAAAACACTGAAGAAACGCCTGTGCTATCACCAGTGACCTGATTGGGCTGTGGCAGTTTATATTTTAGTTCGGTTTTTAGTTTGTATGTTTTTGCGCTGCACTGCTATTTTAGCTGCTGTTTCGCATTTTTATTTGTATCTTTATTCTTATGTTGTACTATTTCATTTTAGGTTATGTTCTCGTTCGTATGTTCATCCCTCAGTGTAGTCGTTCCCATCACATCCCTAAGTGATGGACTTTGTTTTAACTATTGACTATTTTTTAACGGACTGACGTGTCATAGTGAAAAACCACCTGATGGATTGAATGGATCATTGGCGACATATGTGTTCATACAATTGTTCAAAAGTACCATTTGTATCGGTCAGGGGAAGTTGTCAATTGGTCACGATCTCTTTGGATAGCTAGGCTAGTGGACAGAGCTAGGGTTCTTAACATGCGATGCACCGCTTGTCCGTGACTGGCCGAGAGCCCGCTCCGTAAGCCGAGTCGGCGTCGCACAGTGCTCAGCTCCCGTGTCGCGAGGGGCGATTCTGCGCGTGAGGCGCAAGCGGGAGTGAGCCTTAGTGACGACAACGGGAGCGCTTGGCTTTGATGCAGCCGTGCAAACAACCAAATCATCTTATGGCTTTGTATTCTATAATACATTGACGTCCAGAGCATGACGAATCGGTATACGTATCATTTGTCTGCATTTTCGTCATAACATAGGCGATAGCCCCGACGAAACGAAAGGGGCGCGATTTCGGACAAAATGTCTATTTACAAAAAAGGCGCTCGATGAATTTGTGAAAAATTTACATCGGTAGATTCTACGTGAGTTCAGCTTTCGAATGGTGTATCTTCCGTAGTTTGACACCTCCGAACCCTTCCAACGAACCGTGCTCTGTATGTTGTTTACCAGTAGATGCTTACCAGTAGATGCTTACCAGTAGATGCTTACCAGTAGATGCTTACCAGTACATGCTTACCAGTAGACACTTACTAGTAGATGCTTAGTGCTTACTAATAGATGCGCACCAGTAGATATGGATAATGTTCAAGTGACCAAGAGCTCATGAGTGCTGCCTCTGGTCATGTTTGGCTGCTTGTCTGCCCTCAGTGGCCTGTCAGACCATGACCTGACATCCAAGTCTGACCCATGCTGTGTGCTGTACATGGCTGAGGGTGGCACTGGGGTGTTTGTGGAGGTGGGCCGCACAGAAGTGGTCAGCAACAGTCTGAGCCCTCAGTTTGCCACCAAGTTCCAGATCAACTACAAGTTTGAAGAAAAGCAGGTAGGCGAGACTTAATGCCAATGTTAAGGACCTTGACCACAATTTCTATTCAGATTGCAATGACCTCAATGATATGCTGTAAATTGTATATACACTTTATCAGTTTCCTTAGCTTTGATAAAAATGTCAGTTTTGCTACAAGTTTTCTCCCTTCTCCTCACTTCATAGTAATAGACAATAGTTAATCAATGGTTCAAACCAATGTCATGTAGTCAGTGATCCTATCCCTATTTCAGTGAAGAATAACTAGACATGTGTGAAATATGTGCCTACTTTTAAATGTCCTGATTTTCGTGATGTGGAGACATGATACTCAAAAATGTATGTTTGGTGTTCATGCTTGCAAATTGTCGAGCCATGCAGAACATACACGACTGACGTGTTTTTGCTTTGCTTCGTTCGAACATACTCAGTTTACATATTATGGCTCAATTTACATAAGTGACCATTTTTTTTTATTGAGCATGTCGATAAACGACCTTTCAAAATGCAACAACTTCAAGGTATCGCGTACAACATACACGTTTTTCTTTTGCATTGCTTTGGATGAAAACATAACTGATGACATTTTTTCCAAAATAATAGTATAATTTGACATTAATTTGCTGTAAGGATTGAATCACCGCATGGGTCTCGAAGACTTTTGAATGATCTAAAAATTGAATTTTTCGACATAATGCGGTTTTTACTTTGCACGATAGAACACAATATAAGCTTCCATGCATTTGTTCTTTTTTCAGTTGTTATCAATACTTTGGCACTATTGCAATTCTACAAGCAAAATTGTGCATTAATTCACTGTTAACCCACATGCTACGGGGGGGGGGTATTTATAGGCCTCTCCCGTTATTTTGCAATATCTCGTAAACCGACAGTGGTATTGTCACCAAACTTTCAATACCTTGTCTCACATAAATTTGACACATGTTGGCCGAAGGAAAAATATGTGGCTATGATAGGTCAACCGGAAATAACGATTTATAAACTGCTTATGCGCTTAATATCACACTCTTGCGCGACAATTCCATCCATCGGACTTTGATGACACGGTCAAACATTTTGTCTTTGACGTGACCTGTGACGTCATCGGTGACCCTGATGTTAACAATGTTAGGTTTCATTCGACAAATGTTGCAGGGCTATCGAATTCCGTTTTAATTTTTTACGATCGGTCTAGTAGTTCCGGAGATCAGGGACCGCTGGCTATAAATAGCCCACCTCCCCCAGTAAGTCGCGTTACAGAACCCCAGTAATTCGGGCGTTACTATATCCTCTGATTTCCATTTATTGTACTGCTGCTGTTTAAGGACAGTTAAGTTATTCCCTAGAAAGATATTTCACATTTACTGCCACTGTGACGCGTGTCCTGTTCCTCAGCTGCTCAAGTTCGCCATCTACGACTGGGACGTGAACGTAGTGTCTGTGTCGAAGCAGGACTCACTGGGGGAGCTGCAGTGCTCCGTCGGCGAGCTGGTGGCATCACTCGGCGGCAAGGTATGTACGACTTTGACTGAGGTCCACACAACCGCGGGGATGATCACTTGAACTGGGTCATTACAAGACAAACTGGTGCGTACCCTGTCGTGCCGGTGGTGGGCCGCCTGAACGCTTCCCCACACCTCACTATGAGATTGGCCTCTCATGAGATGAGATGCAGACAAATCAATGTACCAGCGGAAAGGTCTCATAAGGACGAGACGATCTCGCGCAAAATGACGTCTCCTGACTCGCTGACTGACGACACAACACCAGTGTCCTACAATCATATTTTTGCCTGGGTGTCAGAGTGGAAAATTCGAACAAAAAAGACCATTAGAGTGAAACATTAAATTGTACAAAGTGGGAAAATATTGGGTTGTATTGAATATGAAAGCAGCAGTTTTTAGTCGGTATTTTTGTCAAATCAATATCAATGCATCAATGCATAATTTGGGTACCTCTGCGCATGCGAACGTGCACACCCCTATTTTAATTCTCGGGAACGACTGAGCTGATTGTGTTTAATTAATATGGAGTGTGGTTAGGGACCCCTCGGCTCTCAACCGCCACTTTCGCACAAGTCAGGGGTGGAATGCCTCTGCACGTGCGTACGTGCGTATCCTTTTTATATCTCAGTAACTGCTAGCCCAATCGAGCTGAAATTCACCATACATTTCCTTCGCGCTCGCTCGTAAACCCGCGCGGCGTAGGAGTCTCCAGCCAAACGCGCGGCGTAGGGGGTAAATTTTACCCCCTCGTATCTTCTGAACCAATAACCGCAGCGAGCGCGCAAGGTCCGGCGACTCGGAAAGCTCTCAATTGAAACGTCGAAATCACATATCCGAAATTTTTTTCAAGTTTAGGTCAAAGTCAGGTTGGTTTCAATATGTAAAATAGATTTAAATGAGTTAATGTGTCATACTTTCAATTCGAAACCTTTGATTAAGACTATCAATGCACTAAAGCCTCTCACAGGTTGTAATACACTCCTGCATTGAGCAAAAAGATATTTGTATGCAAAGGTCAAGGTAAGATCAGGTCTACAAAAGGCACTGTTCCAAGGTTCAACGAAAGCTCGTGACAAATGTTTTAGGGGTTATTTTACACGTACAAATCGATAGCAGCAGCCATTTTTACAGCTTGACCCCATTAAAGGTCAAGATCAGGTCATCCAAGGTCAAAACTGGAAACTGACTAATATGAATAAAGAATGCATGTTTTAGGTCAGTTTTGTCTCATAAATATAATGGCATTTAATATTTTCAGGGTCAAAAATTCAAACAAACGTTATTTGAAAAATGACGTCCATTTGCTACTTATGCTTGGGAAGCAAGTCAGTCACTGCAAAATATAGATATACTTAACTTTGAAATTAGGTTTTGGGTATTTTTTACACTTGTTTCTCATATCTATTTTCCGTTTTTTTCATAACCTTGATTTTTTTCGAGTTTTTTGGGATTGTGAAAGGGTCATAAACCCAAAATTTGGGAATTCTGAGATTGCCCGTTTTGGTAGACATTCAATTTTCCTCCTTTTCCAGTTTGTATGTTTGCAATTTGCATTTAAGCTATATTTTCTACGATGCATCAAACATTTATCGTTTTTTCCACCAAAATGGCATGCCATGACGTCATCAAACGTCATTATCCCACAGTTGATTCAATTTTCGATGAATGGTTTGAGGAAGACAATCTAATTGATGCTGCATGAGCGTACTCAACTTGAACAGTGCTATCTGTTATAGTTCAAAGTTATTTGAGAAAATCGGGAAGGGGTATCATTTACACACCCACACACCCTACAGCCGCGCGGGTTATATCTTCTACTACGCGCCTTACTGGTTATACCCTACTACTTAGTATATGTAACAGCGTGACAGGTGACACGTCCTGACTGTTACACTGTCCCCCTCCAGTTCCAGCGGCGTCTTTTGGCGGCCGTGGTCTCCCTGCCTCGTCTCTGCAGAGGAACTCTCCGGCTGCCGCCAACTGCTCACCCTCTCCCTCAGCGCGCGCAAGCTCGACAAGAAGGACACGTTCGGCAAGAGCGACCCGTTCCTGGAGCTGAGCCGACTGAACGCCGACGGCTCGGCTACGCTGGCGCACCGCACAGAGGTGGTGAAGAACAGCCTCTCTGCCGACTGGCGAACCCTGACGGTCCCTCTTGGCTCGCTGTGCGCCGGCGACTTGCGCCGACAGGTGCAGCTCCGCTGCCTCGACTGGGACGGGGATGGGAGTCATGACGAGATCGGCACCTGTGCAGTACCCGTGGAGAAGCTGCTGGAGCCGGGATGTCAGCTGAAGCTGGTCAATGAGAAGAGGAAGGCGAAGAAGAAGAGCTATGTGGACTCTGGCTCGCTGCTGGTCAACTCGGCACGGATCACGGAGCAGGTGAGAAAAAGGAGTGGGGGAGACGGTGCGGGTCAGTGGTCGCTGGCATCACAGTCAAAATGCAATTGCATCGGGTCTGGATGACATATTGAATAAGCTTGCTTCGACTTTTGGTGCAAGGTGGAGTACTGTGGCATCAACTAAAGTCCTGTTTGTTTGATATGTGTGCAGCAGCTTTGTCTCAGATAATTAAGTTTATTGCATAGGTTGATCAGATTACTTTATCTTAACTGCCTACTAGTTTCCTGCTGTACTCGTCTGTGGCCTGATGAGGCCTGACGCATCGTCTGACAGTCCCTCGGTCTCTGTTCCATCCAGGCCACGTTTCTGGACTACATCCAGTCGGGCACACAGCTGCACTTTACGCTGGCGGTGGACTTCACCGCGTCCAATGGCCCGCCGACCGACCCTCGCTCGCTTCACTACCGGGACCCGAGCGGCGCCGACAACCAGTACATGACTGCCATCAGAGGCGTGGGCATTCATAACAGGATACGACACCGGTGAGACAACCAGTAACTGACTGCCATCAGAGGCGTGGGCATTCATTACAGGACTACGGACACGGTGAGAAACCAGTACATGACTGCCATCAGAGCCGTGGGCAGTATCATACAGGACTACGACACCGGTGAGACAACCAGTACATGACTGCCATCAGAGACGTGGGCAGTATCATACACGACTACGACACCGGGTGAGAACAACCAGTACTGACTGACATCAGAGGCTTGGCAGTATATACAGGACTACGACACCGTGAGACACCAGTACTGGACTGGACATTCAGAGTTGCAGGCAGTATCTACGGACTAACGAACGTGAGACAACGTCAGGACTGCCAGTCAGAGCCGTGGCAGTTCCTTGAGGGACCTACGACACGGTGACAACCAAGTTTGCAATGACTGCCATCTAGAGGCACTGGAGAGTGGGCAGTATCATACAGGACTACGACACCGGTGAGACACCAGTAATGACTGTATCGGAGCGTGGGCAGTTCATAGGATCGACACTGTTAGGACCCAGTACGATGGACTGCATCAGAGGCGTGGGAAGTATCATACAGGACTACGACACGGTGGACAACCGTAAGACTGCATCGAGGCGTTGGGCGTATCATACGGACTCGCACGGTGAGGAAAACAGTTCTCATGGACTTGCATCAAGCCGTGGGGCGTATCATTACAGCTACGACACGTGGAGAACACACAGTACATGACTGCATCAGAGTCGTGGGCGTATCATACAGGACTACGACACCGGTGAGACAACCAGTACATGACTGCCATCAGAGACGTGGGCAGTATCATACACGACTACGACACCGGTGAGACAACCGGTGTATGACTATTGACTAAGTTCAAATGCGTGAGCAGTATCATATAGAACTACTACACATTAATCGTGGTTTTGTGTGAACAGGCCCAAGTGACCTGTGACCTGTAAGTACCGAAGTTGGGAACCGTTGTTCAGTGGTTGACGCTCCCGCTGTTCCCCCTGTCTCGCCAGATAAGCAGTTTCCCTGTCTGGGATTCGGCGCCAGAGTACCCCCGGACGGACGGGTGTCTCACGAGTTCTTCCTGAACGGACACCCGAGCAGCCCGTACTGCCAGGGAGTGGACGGCATTCTGCAGGCCTACTACAACTCCCTCAACACGGGTTAGTCCTGCTGGGGGTCCGGATAGCTATGCCAGTAAGGCGTCGGGTTAGGATTCAATGGGTTCCGCGCTCGATTCTGGCGAAAGTTATGAATGGGAGAGCTATATTGTAGTAGAGCATTATGCCAGGTTTGTGTGTCGTATTTGTGTGTGTACCGCTGTGTAACTGCTCCTCTCATCCACTGCTGCCAGCGTGTCATGTCGGTCTGTAGCGTTAAACTGCTGCCCCGTCGCTCAGCTGTGACGGTCACTGCTGGCTGGCGTCTTTACAGTTCAGCTGTACGGTCCCACGTATTTTGTTACAGTACAGGCTGTACGGCCCCACGTATTTTGTTACAGTACAGGCTGTACGGCCCCACGTGTGTCGTAATACCCACGTGTTTCGTTACAGTTTCAGCTGTACGGTCCCCACGTGTTTCGCGCCTGTGATCCGAACACGTCTCGAAGGATTGCTGCTGGCCTCGCCGCTCCGGCCGCGACTACTTCGTCCTGCTTATCATCACGGACGGCATCATCACAGGTCGGTAGCGCCCTACCTGGTTTGTTTATTGATCTTTATGTGTCTTATATTAATTCCCCTTGTATATCAGCTATGCTTGGGCCTTGGTGCTGGTGCTATTTTCCGACAGCATGTACTCAGTAATCACCTAAATCGTCATAGGCGCAAATTGACCTTAGCTGTCGGCGCCCCCCAGAGTAACTAGATATTGTGGCGCTTCGGGTCGGTTTATCCTATTTCACACGTTTCTTTACACCAATATCTGCTGTTTCGGCTACATATCGCTTGCACTGCGTCAGATTAGCAGCGTCTTTCCCCTGCCGTGTCTTTTCAGACCGGGCGGACACAGTGGCCGCCCTGGTGGACGCCTCTGCGCTGCCCCTCTCAGTCATCATCGTGGGCGTGGGCAGTGAGGACTTCTCCGCCATGGAGTACCTGGACGGTGACGGTGGGAGACTGAGGGACAATGCCGGACGCGCCGCCGCCAGGGACATCGTCCAGTTCGTCGGTGAGTGATGTGGACAGGACGATGAGGGAGGGGAGGGACACTGGGGTACAGGCATGCTGTAGTCCGGTGAGCTCAGTGAGGACGGTGTTAGGTAGGAGCCCGACAGGTGAACATCATCAGTGTTCGCACCAATGTCGCTTAGCGCTGTAATTTTCCACGGGTAGCCGTTGGTATGGCTGTCTTACACGTCTTTCCTTTTAAGTCTGTTGATGGTGTTTGGTTCAGTTATACTTTTTCATGTCGTTGAGTTGACTGTGAACTTTTAAAGACGCACTGCTCTACTCGCAGGCATTTCGTGTCCGTCTGTCTGTGTTACGTGTGACTACGGAGCTGTTGCCGCTGCTGGGTCCCCAGTTGTGACCTCTGTGTGTCTGTCTGTGTGTGATTTCAGAGCTGTTGCCGCTGCTGGGTCCCCAGTTGTGACCTCTGTGTGTCTGTTGTGTGTGATTTCGAGCTGTTGCGCTGTGTGGGTCCCAGTGTGACCTCTGTGTGTCTTCTGTGTGTGATTTTCGAGCTGTTGCAGTGCTGGTCCCAGTTGTACCTGTGTGTCTGGTTGTGTGTGATTTCGGCTGTTGCCGCTGTGGGGTCCAGTTGGTTGACTCTGGTGTGTGCGGTCTGTGTGTTGATTTCAGAGCTGTGCGCTGCTGGTCCCCCAGTTTTAATTTGTGTCTGTCTGGTGGTGTGATTTTCGATGGTTGCCGCTGCTGGTCCCCCATTGTGACCTTGTGGGTGTCTGCTGTGGGGTGTTGATTTCGAGAGCTTTGCAGCTTGCTGGGTCCAGTTGTAACTGTGTGGTCTGTCTGTTGTTGATTTCAGAGTGTTGACCGCTGTCTGGTCCCCAGTTGTAACTGTGTGTCTGTCTGTGTGTGATTTTCAGAAGCTGTTGCCGCTGCTTGACATCACACGGACTCGGGTCGCCAAGGCGGCCTGGCGCGCGCGTGCTGGCAGCTTCACGTGGCAGTGGTGGAGTTCATGCGAGCCACGACATCTCAGCCGTGCCCGCCCGTCGGTCATGAGGACAGCACCGGCCGCCCCCGCCCAGCTGGTCAACTGAGGACAGCACCGGCCGCCCCTGCCCAGCCCGCCAACATATCAGTATTGGTAGGTGGGAGGACCAGCGTGGTATGTCTGCCAGGTAACCCGTAACCGGAGCAACAACGATTCAAATATGTACAGGGTGATGTCTATAGCCAGTCTTGAGCCTGCCGCTTGCTTATGAGGCATATATTACAATTAGCATCTGGCTTACCTCTCGTAAGAAACAACTCGATATTTAACCCATGCCGACATGTTTTAGGTTTAGTTCTTGCACGCTTTTGTCGGTTTCAGGTTTTTGACGCGTAATGACTTGCCGTGGAAATGCCAGTATTATTGATGAGTTATGCCACGTTTGGTGATTTTCGAGAAGGGGACGTCTGGTCTCCCTCGACTATTGTGTTATACGGGAAGAGATAACGCACATTAGCCTATGACGTGTACCTATGAGACTAAACACGTGTTGTCGGTTTGCACATTATGCACATGTGCCACCAAAGATGATCATTTTTTTTTTTGCAAATGGCCGATGCTTGATTTTGAAAACTTTTTTACAAACAAGATCCAAATCGAGCATATACAGTACTGGTACTGATGTATACACTATACACGCCTTATCTGACTGGGATAAGTACTCGGTTGTACTCGTGCTGCGAGTTAGTGCCTATTTTCGGTGTATAACTTGACTGTACGTTATGGCCTATTTCAATTGTCAGTACAATTTTGATACTGCATCAACATCGACCTGCCAAAAATGTGCGATTATTTGCATTATGTGATTATAGTGATCAGTCTGTACCTGGTTTATGACATGGTAGTTTATACATTTATGACATTGATATAGGTGATTAAGACCAATGTGATTCATATAACTGTGCCAGTGTCCAATGAGGCATATAGTCAAATCGTCTGTGGTGGGATATCGACGTGTACCGGGAAACTTCTGCTAGTCTTACTGCTACACCTTTCATTGAGGCTGTAAGACGAAATGGCTCGATGTAGTTCGTCATCATAGACGATGATCGTTGTCGTCATTCCATAGCCAAAGGACGCATTGCCATTTTCTAACAGAACTCCATACTGAGCATTCAGCCAAGCTCGATCATGATTCTTGTGTATGTTAATACTTTGTGTCGTTATTTGTGGTTGTTGGTATTTTAGCGTTTATTCGACTGACCGCTTGATCTATATTTGTGCCTGTGCTCACTGCTCAGTGTATCAGTGATGCTGTTTGTGGATCTATACTTTTGTTTATCTAAGTCGGAAACAAATACGACATGCCAATGACATGCCAATAAACCAAACATTCGAGCTTAATTGTGGCGTCCAACATGTGAACAAGGATACAAATATGTGAACAAGGATACAAATGGCCGACTGTCTTCCCATAGATGCTTGATGTTTTATATACCAGTCTGAAATATATACACATGCAAAGGAAGACTGTCTCCCCGCCCTTAAACCCCAATCATCATCATCAAAGGAAGTCTCCTCCTTTGAACGCGTACCAATGCTCACCAATTAGTGAGCACCTCTCTGAGTGTGACGCCTTCTTACAGCTTAATGAACGCAGTGACGTGTTACTACTCTACCTCGGCTGTCCAGAGGAGGTATCGGACCGACTCCTACAGCCATGTAAGACGCAGGACAGTGGCGCTGACCGGGTAGGGACACCCGAGACTCGAGAGCCATTGACGCGACTGGGCGTATCTCGGTCATGATGGACAGTTCACTTGGCTGGTTATCGCGTCATTAAATGGTCATGTCGCACGTTTAGTTTTCGAGCTGAACAAAAGAGCCGAATTCAAAACGTCCGTGTATTCGTAGTGATTACGAACAAGAACGCGTGCGAGTGCAATTAAAGATGGCTTGGCTTCAGAAGCGCACATGATCATGATAAATTGGGGGTTAATGGAGGACCATCTTTTTGGTTCCCTGCAAACACACGAACACTGACATACAAATTCTTCCCATTTATGACGAAGCACACACAATGCACACACGCACGCACAGTACGTGCTGGTCTTCTGACCAATCATTCACTCCGAGCGTGCTGATCAACTCGGGAGCACAGGGCAGTTCCCGCCATCAGCAGCTGCCCCGTGACGTGACGTCGGCCATATTCTGCAGAGATCCCTTTCTTTGTACGCCTTTTCACTGCCTCCGAGCGGTAACGGTACGTCAGTCAACCGCATCCGTCCTTCATTATGTGTTCACTCTCATTCTCTTCCTTCATCGTATGTTCACTCGTTTCCTGTCTTCATCACATCTTCACTCTCGCCCCTTCCTTGACAACACCCCACGCGTTCTCCACAGCACACCAGTCTTCCCTCCCGTCGCTCACTTCACTCCTTCTTGCTCTTCTTCTCCTGCTCACTTCACTCCTTTTTACTCTTCTTCCCTGCTCACTTCACTCCTTTTTACTCTAAGTTCTTCTCCCACTCACTTCACTCCTTTTTGCTCTTCTTCTCCCGCTCACTTCACTCCTTCTTACTCTTCTTCTCCCGCTCACTTCACTCCTTCTTGCTCTTCTTCTCCTTGTAAACGATGACATATCGCTGGGCGACCCTCAGCGGCGGCGCGAAGCCGTCGGCGTACGAGGAGTCCTCGAACAGGATCTCATAGTCGTGCACGGCGGTGGCTGGCGAGCTCTTCACCACGCCCTTGTAGAAACACGTCGTCTGCGGGTAGATGGCGTTCACTGCCGGATAAACGGCAGCAGCAGCGTCGGTCAGATTACAGTACAACAGTCGTATTCAAACAGCCGACAATGATAATAATGTGGAAACAAATTATTTACTGCATCTAGTCAAGTTGTAACGAGGTATGGGCGCAAATTGACCTTTGTTGTCGGCGCGCCGAAAAAAAACAATACACAAACAAGGTATCCAGCAATGCGATTATTTCCCAAATAAGCAATGTCCATCGCTGCAGCCAGTTTTATAATGAACTTATGGTTAATTCAAATAAATCTAGAAATGCTCACGAGCAACCAAACAAATTAACGGAACTGTTATGTTATTTAGGGATCAAATCACCTCCTTATTTACAGTTCAAGCCCGTTACAGCGATAATCCACCGACATCCAACTCGACAGCCAACCCTCCCCAGACGCCCGGAGGCACCCACCGACATCGCTCTCGTGGAACAGCGCCTCCGGCTGCGTGTCCGGATTGGCCCTCATGGTGGGCAGTGGGATGACGCGCCGGCGACTGAGCACCATCCGCTCGCGCTGCTCCTCGTCAATGTCCTCCACCTCGTACTTGCTGGTGGACGTGTTGTAGGAGATGACCTCGGCCAGGATCCAGTTCTCCTCGCCGTCGCTGCCGCGGTACAGAGCGGCGACCATGTCCCCCGCCTGGGATGGAGGGGGGGGGGGTCATGTCACTCGCCGGCGGCAGAGGGGATGTGTAAAACATGGTTTCTCAGCCCTAATCAACTTCTCCAGCAACAAATCACGAAAGACGCAAGCAAATATTGACGCAGCGGACACATCCCCAGACCCCGTTTTCCCGGCGGTCGGCCTTGTCTCACCTGGGCGGTATAGCTGGGGTCGGCCTTGGCTCACCTGGGAAGCGTAGCTGGGGTCGGCCTTGGCTCACCTGGGAAGCGTAGCTGGGGTCGGCCTTCGCTCACCTGGGAAGCGTAGCTGGGGTCGGCCTTGGCTCACCTGGGAAGCGTAGCTGGGGTCGGCCTTGGCTCACCTGCTCACCTTGGCGGCGTAGCTGGGGTCGGCCTGGACGGCCCCACACAGATCGGGCGCGTCCTCGCCTGGACTGCCGATCCAGAGCGGCAGCGTCTGCGCCGTGTTCTGCAGCATCTTCATCAGCGCGCCGCGACGGATCGTCTCCTTATTGCCCGAGTGTTTCGCCTGGGGACGGAGCGGAGAGTGGACAGCGTCACATGGTGGGGTGGTCTCATGGGGACGATATGTAGCTCGAGATCAGCAAACGTCTTAATGAGGGACGCTCTGCGGCACACTTCACGGGGCCGATTCGGAACGAGTGTAGCGTATTTAAATTTATCACTCGTCTCACAATACAAGCAGCATTGGACTGAAACAGGAAATGAGGTACAGACTGGTGGATACCGATACCGTCCCCGACTCTCAGACGTGACCTGGTTCGCTAAGTAGGTACCTGCAGCCGGAGCTCGTTGCGGATGGTCCTGATCTCGTAGATGGTGGAGAGAGCGTCTCTGATGAGCTGTGCCTCGTTCTCGGCGTCGGCCCGAGCCGTCACGTACAGGCTCTTCAGCTTCATCTGTCGAACGAAGCGCAACGTCACCGCACCGACGCGCGCGCAGACAGAGCGCCACAGCGGGGAACAACAGACTTTGAAGGAGAAAATACAGGTGTTGGCACCACGAGAATCAAGAGAGGGTGTTAAATGCACCTGAACACATGCTTCCTCATTTCCGATGCTCACTTCCAAAGTGCTTGGCCCTCCCGAGTTAATCGATAATGTAATATGATGATGATTTGGGCTCGCAGGGCGCCGCAACAAAAGAGTTATATGGCGCCCATTCGATAATGTAATACAAATGCAAACCGCATGGAACCACAATGGTTCCGTCTTACCTTACTGATTGGTGTAAGTTTGCCCTCTTGCTGTATTTTCTCGTGGAAATTATTGATTGTATCCAAGTTTGGATCGCCTTTTACGCGCTCTTCTTCGATTTCTGCTATGCTCTTCGAGACACTCTTGAGTTTGTTCTGAAAGCAGTGAACATATAACGTTAGTTACACAAATAACCTTTAGACTACTGTCTAACGATACATGTACGAAATGATGAGGATTTTTCCGAGATAAGAGTTAGGCTAAATGATCCTCCAAACGAAAATCCACCGAATGAACTAGCGAGCTATAAGACGTCTGATAAGAAGCATATTCTGACTGCTATGCTCACAGTTGCCGTAATCTACCCTTCCCGCGGCCTGCCCGCCCTATCCCACCCTCTCCCCACGGTCTGACTGACCAACCCACCCCTTCCCACAGCCTGATCTGCCCCCTGCCTCCTGTCCCCCGCAGCCTCCCCTTTCCCCACCTCCCGCTTCCCCTGCCACTCAGCCCACCTGTATGGTGCTGGCCTCGGCGTTCATGGCCATGATCATCTCAGTGCTGAGACTGAGCGGGTACGGCGTCAGTGAGAGGTTGACCAGCTCTGGCAGCCGCAGCCGGCGGCGGGCCGGCGCGCCGCCGCTGTCAGGACGCGGAGAGCGAGGGCTGCCCGCCGACGCCGTCTTGTTCTTGGCGCCCAGTGTGCGTCCCATTGTGTGTGGAGGAGATACTCAGCACTCAGCAGAGGGTGCCCAGCAGAGGTCGTCAGAGGAGGTCCTCGGCCACAGGCAGGGCGGCCACCTGGCGCTGTGCCACGCGTTGAGCCGCCAGTACAGTGTACACCCAGCCGATCACAGTCAGCGTCCAGAACACCTGCAGAGGACAGGAAGAGGAGTTATACTCATGTGTGGGGCAAGTCAACCATCAAAGCATCCTAACCAGGGGTGGAAAAGTTGATGTTTGTTGGTATTATGAATTTGTACTTCAGAATTGTGATGAGACCAAATTATATTTTGTATACCCTGTAATAAATACAAAGTTACTGGATAATCTGACCAACCTTATCTTCGATTTTCATTAAAAAAAGAGAGTAGACTTGTGACTTGACATTTTGTAAAGTTTTGATTCTGGAGTTCACAAATTTATACCAACAATAAACTTTTCCACTCCTCTCCTGAACTCCTGAAGATAGATCTGCTGCTGCTCCTCATTGGGTGCAATGGTCAGGGTAGGGCATGACACATTTGCTCCAAAAATAAGTACACATCACAGTTGGAATCACTCAGCATAAAAAAGTAAATGCAAAATGCATTAATGAAACAAGTATTAACTAAGAGTAAAATTTTACCTTAACAGTATTTATACCTCTACGTTTATTAAGGCATTCCACATATAGCCTTGTGCATACTGCTCGCGTCAACAGTTAGATAAAACTAAGAATATGGTCGGGCATAAAACACACCATCACATTACTCAACAGCAGTCAAAAACACATATCACACACCAGTCAATAAGCAAATCAATGAGAGTCACACAAGCCACGCGTACGATCAGACGCTGACTGTCCATCCACTGAGGTCCGCCTCAGTGCGACCGAACAGGTGCTGAGGGACGCAAGCATATCGAGGTGGGCGCTGCGTTGACGAGACAGCCCCCTGCACATAAAACCGCCTCTTCCATCTTGGTGCGGGACCGCGCAAACGTACAGCCAGCAGAGGAAACATCATGCCACCACCAACAACAAACACTGTTATAAAATCCTCCCAATCAAAGGCCTGTTTTGGCTAGCCTACCAAGTTTGAAAGCATTTAACACACTAATATGTCTCCCATGAATCCATCCCTTTGTCAAGTAACACCCCAGTCTAAAATATTACATTTGAAAAGTTTACGAAAACTGTCTCCACACACCCTACACTTAGCAGAGCGCGTAGCCAGGGGGTGCAAAATGGCTCATGCACCGGGAGATTTTGCCCGGGCCCGCCTATGGCCGGCTGGCTGCAACCAACACGGCCTGGCGGCGTCAACTTATGTTGTTGTATAATAATAAATACCATGAGAAGAACAGTCAAAGGGGGTGTTCCTAAGCCCCCTAGACGTTCGGGGCCTCTGGACAAAATAATATTGTTCGCAAACCAGCTCCTGAGGGCCCCTCTGACCCATGCAAAGCGCCATCTCAGGCCCACACAGAGCTCCCCCAATCAGACTAGCGCACACTCTCAGGTGGAAAGAGCCCTCTAACCGGCTCAAGGCCTCCTGAAGCGTCAGGCCCTCAGCTGGCCAAGGCCCCGCTCGAGTTTGGCCAAGGGCCCAGTTTAAGTGACTGAGGGCCCCCTCAAGCTGGCCGAGGGGCACTAAGGCTGGCTGAGGGCCCCTTGACTGCCGAGGCCCTTGAGCTGGCCGAGGGACCCTTTGACTGGCCAAGGATCCCACAAGCTGCAGGCCCTCTTGAACTGGCCAAGGGTAATCAACCTGGTCACGGGCTCCATCAAACCTCCTTCTGAGGCCCCCAAACTGGCAGAGGGTCCCTCAAGCGGCAGGTTCACTCCTCGAGCTAGCCAAGGCCCCCGCAGCTAGCCGAGGAGCCCCTCGAGCTACGCCGAGGCTCTTCAGCCGCCGAGACCCATTAATGTATTGAGGGCCCCCTCGAGCTAGCCACGGGCTCCTCCAAGTTGCGAGCCCCTCGAGCTAGCCGAGGCCCATCAAGACCGGCCAGGCCTCACCGCTGAGGGTACCCTCAAAGGTGGCTAAGCCCCAACTGACATCTACTGGCCAACCCCCCCTCTCAACGACCGAGCCCTCAGATGGCCGAGGACACCCTCCGAGCGGACCGAGCATATAAGGGTAATGTTCGCGAGAGTCGTAATGCTGAAGTTCGTGAATGAAAAGTTAATAATAAAAAAATCGTACGCCATGCCATGCAAATACTTTGTACTGGAAATGCTTATAAATAAGTATATAATTGTACATAGCAAGCTCGTAATTAAGGTCGTAACTGATTTGTCGCCAGACGTCACTACCTTCTAAAGTGGGGTGCATTGCCAAGCGTGCCCATACCCCGAGGAGGCGCCCTGTCCAGAGGGGCGCAAACCCAATGAACTTGTTAATTCCACCAGGACATTTTTTCCATGGCGTTTCAACAAAAATATGTGTGTGTGGGGTAGCAGGCAGTCAGCCATCATAGTAAAAATGGTGCCGGGGAGGAGCGCGTCGTCAGTTCCATCTGCAACTGTAAAGAGTAGGAAGGGGTATACGGCGGTAGGAAAAACGGGCACCGCCCTGTTGCCTTAACAGCAACGACATCTATCTCCATTTGCGAGCAATTAGCCAGCTAACGCCTTTTCGTGTGCGAAGTCACAGGTATGGAAGCTCCGTTCTTTCGATATATATGAAAAACTAAAAATCGGTGCAGTAGCACCCTGAACCTTAAAATACTTCTCTAGCTTCGCGATACGTGTTTTATGTTTGCACTGAATACCTACAGAGGCTAAATGAAAGTTTTCTCTCAGCTGTGAATATTGGTTTGCTTTCGGCAATATGGCAAATGCTGATTTGCGACCGATGACCGAAGGGCAAGATGTAAAAATACAAAAATTGCCCTCCGCCCCATCGCATTATTTGGTCCAACTGTCCATACATAAACAGGTGCAACGAAACCGGCCCGCGAGGCTCGGCAATGTTGCATCTTGCGTTCTGTCTGCAAATTAATGATCACTTAATTATCAATTATGTTGAGGTAATTAAATAAAATAATGTTTAAATAAAAAAGGATAGCATAATCAATCAACAATCAAACTATAATCTTAAAAGTTGAGCAACAGCTAACAGCTTAACTTCCATGAAAAGTGAGTAAATTAAAGAATTAGTAGCAAGACAGAAAAATAATAATAAGATTAGAATATATAATAAGATTGATAAGGATTAGGACACCATAAGATTTCATTTGCAGTGTATCTTGCGAAAGGTACAATTGATTGGGTAAATATCAACCCGCAGTTACTGGGGGTGCAATCTACCCCCTCCCGTATGCTGCAATATTCCTAAACCAACATAGGACGTCACCAAACTGCAGTACCTTTCCTTACATTGCCACATTTGCCCAGGAAAAATATAAGGCCAAGACAGGTCAAACCGGAAGTGAGTCAGAGTGAGTCATTGTCGCGTTTTGTGAAAAATGAGGTTTTGCGGGAAACGCTGTCAAAAGAACGTTAAGAAAATCAATGTCATAACCAAAACTAACAGGTAATAGGTAGTCCTATCAAACGCCTATCTGCGGAATTTGACATTTGCTGAAGTAAAATTGAGAAATTCCAAAGACATTTTTTACATTTCAAAACATCTCTGAATTTTAAAAAAAGGAAATAAAAATAATACTCTGACAATATTCCGAATGAAATGTGTAGCAAGTGAAGTCAATATCTTTAAAAATGATGATGACCAACCTTCAAGACCTCACAAATTAACCACCTTTACTGAAACAGGACTATCATGGCTGGGTGCAACCATGGGTGCCCACTCGTCAATTCTTCCCAAATGTCTGGGTGCATTTTTGACTTTCAGGTAACTGGGGCAGCATGGGTATATGAATAAGAACGCAAACAGTTATTTTTTAAACTTGAAACCAAGCAATGTTTACCAGGTAAATATTGTTTTAAATAGTACACTTAAACAAAGTATACTCTTGCATTATATGAACAACAATAAATCGTGGTAAGTAATAGGCAGTAGCATTGTTAAACCGTGTAGATCTAGGTCCGATCCAATATATAAGTTGAACCGCAAAATTTTGGTGTTGATAGTTTAAATAGCAGCCAACACAAACAGGTGCCAATATTTTTTTTCGTTTATATTATTAAAAGTCAATAAGGTAATGGTGCGATTAAAATAATATCTGCCTCTCGAAATGGGCCCCAAGGGCATGGATCAATATATAATTTGAATGGTCGGTCGCTGGGCTATGTGTTCATGGTTCGCGGGTTGGTTGGGTTTGGCACTCATGATACCTGATAACGTAAAGTAAAAATTGCATGCCGTTTTTGCTTTCTTCACTCTATGAAAAAACAGTCAATGCAATTGGTCCCATTCTAACGGATACAACGAACCCATAAACATGTATAAAATCCTAATGAACCGTAATCTTAAATTTGACCTCGTGACGATGTCGGATACTTGACTGACCAAGTCAAAATTAGCTTAGAAATGGTAATTAAAGTGTCAAGCACGATCATACAATTTGGCCAACTTGGTAGCGTTAATATCGATTTTGCGCAAATAAGCCAACCACCGACTTTGATGCAGGTCAAACATTTTTTATTTGACTACCTGTGACGTCAATCAAAACCCTGAGATAACAAATAGGTTTCCATAGACAAATTTATAGGGCTTTCGAATACGTCGATTTTCAGATCGGTCCAGCAGTTTCGAGATCAGAGGGGCTTATAACATATGCCCCCCCACCAGTAAGGTATCGCGTTACAGATATACCCCATAAAGGGCGCTGGTAGCATCCAAGTCAGCTCTCTTCGACTTCAATGCATTGCATTATCGTTCATGTAAAATTCCGTGGCAGCTTACCAATGCTTTGCTTGAGTTGAATCGATCGTGTTGAGCAATATTGTCATCTTATTGTATTCTATGAATACCTAGCGAGCATTTTTTGTAACACAATCGGTAAATCAGTCACTGCAAATTCATCAATACAGATCCATATCGCAACTTCAGGATTTTGTATCTCTCACCAAACATTGTAAGATTGAATAAGCTTTATCCCGTTATCACCACATGGAAACCCATCTACCCGCATGAATGGGCAAACGGTTTTGCAGCCCCTTGCGAAAGCCCCCATGTAACATTTGGCATACGATTCTGTAACGAAGGCTATGATCATAAAATGATGGAGGAACTGAGACCAACAAATAAAACTATGCAGCCATTTGTGCTAGCATATGAAGCACCAAACCCTAACATGCCCGTTATACCCCACTCCTCACTATCGACGACATCGCCTACACGTTTTTTGAGCGGAGGGAATAAAATTCTTGTTTTCAGACCTTTCGCGGGCTGTGGCCTCCTGCTGCCCCTGACCCACCCTGATTTAATTGCAAGTTTTTCCGATCCAAAAAGCCAAAAACCCAGAAACCTGAATACGAAACCTTTGCTTACGAAGTCCTATACTTCCAACACAAGCTTTCATAAACTTTTATTACAAACTTTCCTTTACAAACTAGCATACAACCGTTGCATACAGCTTTATCCTACGAAATTTGGAAGCCGATACGAGCTTCCATTACGAAACCTTGGCCGTACGAAACTTTTTTTCTCCATACAACCTTATCATACTAACCATGCATACGAACTTTTGCTTACGACGTTTCCATTGCGAACTTTGCTGTACGTGAATCTTTCAGCATACGTACTTTAGAATGCAACTTATCCGTTACACTTCATAATTAACCGACCCGATACAAACCATTTCCACTACGCACTTGCCGTACGAACTTTATCATACGAACTTATCCGATACGACATTGCTACCAACTTTGCTCACAAAGACAGATACAGCACATTATGCGCAGTTTGAAGACAGTATCGACTGACGCTCCCTCTATAAACTCACCAACATATGAAGCAAGAGCAGCATGTCACACATACTCTATTATCGTACTGACAGACAATTTTGTAAAAAACTATCATCCACAATAAATCCCTTCCATACGAGCTTGGCCGTTACAAACTTAATCTTGAAGCAAAACTTAATCCGATACGACGAAGAACTTGCTACGAACCATTTTCCATCAAAACCTAATTAACGAACTTTTTCCGTACTCATTCTCCTCGCGAACCCCTGATCGTTATAGGTACGTTCGCCGAACCTCCTTTATCTGAACATTCCCTTTGCAATAGTGCAAACATACCTATTGGATCACCTGCCACTGTCCACTGACCTTAACCTGAGGCGCTGAAATGAGGTTAAAATCTCCGAGTTTACCTAAGCCGTGGTCAACTGTTATATAATTCAAAAGCATTCTTGACTAAAACAAGCACGAGCATTTAACATAAATCTCTATGTTATTAAGCAAAATGTATTTGCGAAAAAAGCTTCACAAAAATATATCATCTGTTACCGGCCCATTTGATGACACTAGAGCTTTAAACATTGACCTGCGATAAAACTGAAAACGAAGCGAACGATCTTTGTAAGCTTTCACTTTCCCGAGTTTGTTGCTAGCTATCAATAGTTGCCGAGCATTTGGGATTTCGGGCAAAGCCTAAAACTGTGGAAAATAGACCTTTTTCTCTATGACCCAATATGAGCCTGACCTAACAAGATACCAACCTCGATAGAGTTTGTCCCGACCTATCATAACTGGTTCTGTTTTGCTACGTTGCGTGGTTTCGACATCTTTGGCGCGAAAATCCCGCCTTGGCGTCGCCAACCACCCTAGGCAGTACCCGAATATTATGACACACACAATGAGTAACCAAGTACCTACATTACGAGCGCGGATCGAGCGAGCACGTATCGTGAATGCTATCCGAGCCAATGATAAACACACACCCAACACTACTCATGCACTGTGTAACGTTACCACCTGTCCTTCTGAATTTAGTCACGCCCAACATGCCTCACCTCAATCATTTGAATCCCATTTCGAAAGTGAATTAACCAGTCAATGTATGACGCACTGCCTCTACTACGCGCGTCGATCATCATCGTCATAACCGAACTATCGTCATCGTCTTCGGTTCGTCAATAAACGCTGAACTTGATTACTACATTTTGCGCCTTTACCTCTACAAAGACACAGATTCTCGGTTTATTCACCGGAAACTGAAAAATCACACCGCGTTTGCGACGCCAATTTTATGCACTCTACTAGCAACCACATGGAAACATATTTAAAAGTTGCTAAGCTTAAATATACGCCAATAATGTTCATTTTTCTGTCATCAGCCGACACCCACCTCACTCTGTCAAAAATATGCGACCCCTGACATAAGCATAAAATACGTATGTTTTGGACCCCAGAAATTTGCATTATATATTAATCATATTTCACAGGACATCTTAGATAAGTGATGAGTACTTAAGTACAATGAGTCCAGAAACTTTTAAAAAACCGTGCGCTAAATAATATATGCACACATACCTATAAGTGCAACCAAACACGGCCAACAACAATCATCGTTGACGCCCTTAATCTCTGTTTGATCCTGTCTCAGCGTCAAAGGCCCTAGAATCAAGTCGAACACCCCAGGCCAAATCCTGACTACCCGTCGAGCAGATCCCAAAGCCTCCACACAATACAAGGACAATCCTAGGCTGTAGAGCCATTAAGAGGAAAAAAAAATCTGAGGCCCCACAGCTGGCAGAAGACTGTAAATGGGTTTCAATTATAAAAGATGTATACCGATTCCGACCAGAACATTTGAAATCGAATTGATGTATGCAACAATCCGGACATATTTTTGGGACCTGGGCCCTCCCTGTAAAGGACCCACCGAACCGGATGCACCCGCCGGAAAATGCTGGCTACGCCCCGACTACAGGCCTTTCCCCATAGCAGTGAGCAAGCCCTATTATTTAGTTTGGTTTTGGACCAAACACCATATCCTCTTGGCCAACGCTAGCTGAACGCTGTCATCACTCTTTCCAAAATAGGGCAGACAACTTTAAAGAGGCCCAACAGGAAAATTATCCCTGTTCTTGCACAGGAGTCCAGGAAGCAGCAATCTCTTCCAGTTGCCACGGATTCCTAATCCTACCAAGGATAAGGAATCTCAGATCCTTTGCAATCAAGCATGCATAACCTGGTCACCGTATTCGTAGGTATCCACATGACATGTACAAACGACTACAAGACCAAGATACAAATACACCGGACAATACAGTCTTGGTCTTGACCTGAACCATATCCTCAGTCAATGGTTTCTCAGTTCGTGTCTGATAAACAATAACCACCGGATTACAGCGATCAGAACCTCAATCCCGTCATAGTGACTCACAAGACATTAAATTGTCCGATTTGTCCAACTCCACTTACCAGTTCCACAATGAAATCCTCAGATAGAGAAAACACCATAAAACCGTTTACAATCTTGAATATCAAGAATACTCAGTTAGGTGTAATTCTATAAAATATCAAAAACTCCAAACATTAGGTCGGTCTTCTCTCCGCCAGTTTCGCCAAGGCCCAACAAGCCAATTTTTGTAACGCGGGCCTGTCTGTAGCCCGAATTAAGAAAACTGCGCCAATTTACATGGGCCATTAGCTCAATTACCGGGCCATCCAGTGCGCGTAATTTTGAAAGTAATTTGAATTAAGTAACATCGCATTGAAAGCAACACACTGCATTTTTAACCTAACCAACGACCACTAACCTAACCAACCTAACCAAACCTAACCAACCAACTAACCTAACCACAACTAACCTAACCCAACAACTAACCTAACTAACTAACCCAACTAACTAACCTAACCCTAACCTAATCTAAAGCATGCTTTTTACTTATCTCAACATACATAAAAACACCCATCCAGTGCTGAGTGAATAATTTCTACCTACACATTCCTTTGACCAAAACATATCCTCATTACCAATTGTTCATCATAATATTTGTACAATAGAATCAAACTTTAAAAACACAAAAACCTTTAATATCAAAAAACATTAGGTCAATTATTTCACCGCAGGGGTTACAGCTACAACCTAACCTTAACCTTAGCCTAGCTTACAACATCCACTTACTAGTTAACCATATTTCCAAGAATAAAAAAATTTTACTGTTAATGTAAATATCACTGAAGGAATACTGATCATCCACCAACTTTTCTCTGCTGGTTCTCGAATCCTTTGGCTCGCAAGAGGGCAGAAGGATTTGTTTTGGAGTCTAGAGGTTTCAGAAAATATAAAACTCCCTATATGATATTACCATCACTTCACCATTAAAATTGCTTCATTTATGTACTACTACCGACCTAACTCCTATCATCATGGTGGTCATTGTTTTATTACTCGTCCCAAGAAAAGGTACTCACTCAGGATAATGTTCATGGGGTTAACTTTAATAATGCCGGACTTGTCCTAATACCATATTTTATGATACTATTGGTTATGTAGACAATACTGGATTTCAGTACTGACACTTGTATTTATGGAACAGAGGCAAAGCCATTAAACATCATTATCTATTGTTTTTTCTTGTGAGGCATGATCATTTGGGGGGAGGGGCAAACAGGCCACTTTCCCTGGGGGGGGGGGGTCATGGCCCTAAATGCCCCCGGATCTGCCAGTGTAAACAAATGTTTTCCCCACTGACTGGAAACTTGGGCCATGTTGTCAATGTGCAAGAAAGTAGACACATACAGGGCATCTAGAGATATCAATCTACAAGTCTGACAGCATTCCACATCACAGTTCTTGAGTCTGTGACTAGGGACTGACTGTTGGGAACTCTAGCAACACTGAGATGGCAATATAGCCTTCGTTGTTGGCACACCCATAAAAACAACACTGAGATGGATCACTGGTGACTGAGTTGAACCAGCTGAGCCAGGATAAGCACAGTCTGCTCCACTCAGATACTAGAGGTGGTAACATATTGATTAATGAGAGCAGGTAGACCAAGAGGGAACAAGTGGGCATTGTTAACATGAACCTCAACAAGGCCTTCATTTGTGTCACATCACTGCTTTCTTCACATGCTACATAAAGGCAGTGTTTGATATGCAAATGTTCATCCCTTCTACAGGATCACTTCACTAAGATGCTTTCTTGTCTCTTTTCAGACTCAGGTTTAAAGGACCAATGGCTCTGAGGGTAAGTTCAGAAGGATCTCTATGACCTTTTGCATTGTTATCTCTAGTATATTTTATGCAAGGACATCATGTATCAGCAATTTTCTTGGAAATAATCCAATGCAGTTAGGCTATCATTAAAGCCTATAAGCATCAGGATAACATTTACCCTCCAGTCAATGCAATTTCTTGGGCTGCTAGTTGTATGAAGGTTTTTGAAACAGAATGGGTCATGTCTCATGACTGTATGCATCATAGACCTTACAGTTTCTGGGCATTGCTATGCTACTGAACAATCTGTCCTCTCTATTGGCTCATCTGTGACTGCTGTCCTGTCTGCCTGTCTGCATGACTGCATCAGCAGCTGTTACTGTGTGTTGTAACTGGTGCCACACTGTCTCTGTGACTGTTTTCTGTGTGTTGCAGCAGCTACTGAGCCCTGGCCGGTCCAGCGCCGTCTGTGTCTGTGTGACCGTGTTGACCCTGTGTTACAGCTGCTGGGCCCCGGCCGGCGCGGCACCGTATTGTACCGGACGCTGCGTCAAATCAGCGCCGCCCTCCGTCCGCTCTCCACCAAGGATGACGTCACATACGACGTCGAGACGGTGGTCGAAGGTAAGCGTTGCTCTGACGGGCTGAGTTAGCTGCAGGGTCCCGCTGTTTACCGCGGGGTTCCGGTGCGGGGTGGCTCAACATACGGCCGGTGCGTGCAACGAGCCGTCGTGCCGGTGCCATGACACTGTGAAAGGCACACGTGTGCTTTGTTTTGCTTCTGACTTCAGTACCCGATATCCCTGTCTAGTTCATGCATGTTTTGCCAACTTATATTCGAGGTGAAATGGCTGCAGCCGTTGGGGATATACCCATCCGGTTTAGACTTAAGCACTGCAGCCCATACATTCCACGTGCCTGAATGTCCACCTGTAGCCTAGGCTCGCGGCCGTGACCTGGACGTTGTCACGCGGCAGGACCACCTGTTGTACGTGCCGCGGTCTTGCACCGAGATGTGAAGTTGGCGATTTAAGTGCAGTACAATTACGCACTGCGAACCGATTTGTCGCGGCTCCCTCCGCACCTGTTCACACCGTCTCAGGCAGCACTTCAGCGATGGCCGGTCGGCAAAAGTTGAATCCTTGTCTCGATCAAAGTATCTATTTTGTTTTGACTGGCGTTTTTTTTTCTTCTGTGTGACGCGTGTGCGTGTGCTTGTGCATTGTATATACAGACCACATTCCTCTAGTTTAAATTACAGTGACGAGAGGCAGTAATAGCCGCAAGTATATTGCGGAATTCTTCAATAAACAGTCTGTGAGTCTGTCTCCGTGTCTTCGCGGTTTAACTTTCGTTGTTTGGAGCGCTGAATGTTATGTGTTTATCTTGGCGTCAAACCGGATGCCGTCCTCATTGTCTCGGTATGCTGACCAGTGTCTCGGTATGCATTGCTCAGTGTCTCGGTATGCTGACCAGTGTATCGGTATGCTCAGTGTCTCGGTATGCTGACCAGTGTCTCGGTATGCATTGCTCAGTGTCTCGGTGTTCTGACCCCGTCTCCGCTGTGTGTATGTGTGCTGCAGTGCGCCAGATGCGTCTGACGGTGGCCAGTGAACTGCTGGGTGACACGGACCGCCGGCTGCCGCTGCCCGGCGGTCTGGGCCTGGCCGAGGAGCTGGCGACGTCGCTGCCGATGTCGCCGCTGCAGCCGACCGCCGGCCGCCGCCGTATCAGGAACGACACGGCCGCAGAGCTGTTCCACGACCGGCACATGGCGGTCAGTGGCGGGCAGGACACGTGACGGTCAGTTATTAGTGTACACTGCAGTGCAGAACAGATGGTCTGTGTCCACTTCTTCCTCGTCACCACCGTCGTCGGCGCTGCACGCAGTGAAATCCAATGCAGTTTGTATAGCCCTCGCCCTCCATATCAAAGGCGAGGGCATACATAGTTTCATTGGATTTCACTGCGTGCAGCACCGTCAAGCTACAGGGGTGTTGAGGAAGTGGACAGAACATCTGTTCTGCACTGCACACCGTACAGTGGAGATACCCCGCGGCGGCGGACCGCTGATCGCGCTGGCGGCCGGGACATAACTGGTTGGCCTAACTCCTGTCGAATAGTAGTGCAATTTTTCATTGTAATCGCGTTCTTTATTTTAACTCGAGTACAACTATGTCCCAAATTTGGAATCAAGAAAGGCGAAGTACGAGCCTCCTGCTAGACTCGAGTCCGTTATTTGCGCATGCCCGGGTGCTGGATTACCATCTGACTGGTTGTGGTACTGCTGCAGACGCTGTTCACCTACCTGAGCCCGGTGCCGGGTGAGCCGGGCCTACCAGAGGTCATCCCATCAGAGCCCGTGGTGCTGGAGATACAGGCACATGACTGCCCCCAGCTGCTGAAGGAAGGTCAGTCAGCGGTAGGGTGGGAGGAGGGGGGGGGGACCGACTCCGCTGTTCGCAGAGTCAGAGCTTACAGTGGCAACACTCTGTGACCTTGATGTCATGGATTCGCTGAATTTAGTGCTGTTCATGCTACAATTACATCGCTTAACGCGTGAATTTCCGAGAAAAAGGACACTGTCGGAGTCCTGTGAAAGGGAACTGTCGTCTCGTGTCCTTGATTCGTGTTGTTCGGCTGGCACTGGCTGTCGGTAATGTTGATATGACTGTAGCCGAACGTTGTAGATAGCTGGTGTTGGTTTCAGAGTAGAATGCTGATTTTGTCGGCAGAGTTTCGTTCCCTGTTCCGTGAGCGGGACATCACCGCTGGCCAGCTGACGGTGCTGGTCGTCAGTCAGAGGACTGATGCCGACATGGCCACCTGGTCCGAACAGGTGGAGGCCGAACGGCTCGAGCTCGCCTCTCAGGTGAGTGGTTTGGAGCCGCCACCGGGTGGTGAGAGGTAGACCAGGGCCCAATCTCACCAAATGTCGTGAATCGGTAAGTACGGCATATTGGTGCACCGGCCTGCAAAAACTTCCGTGACCCGGGATCGAACCGGTAATATATGTATTACCGGACTAGCACTCTACCGACTAAGTTATTCTAACCACATGTTAAGAGGAATCAAACACCGTTCTTAAATGTTTGCAGTATTCTGAGCACTCCATCTACGGCATGCCGTATTTGTGCATTTACCGCACTTGGTGAGATTGGGCCCAGGTGTCAGATCTAGTGCGTGTGGCTCGTGTTGTGACGGTGTTGGATGCCCCTGTGGTTGGCAGTCATCAGCGGCCGTTTGATGGGGCCATTTATCTCGACAAGAGCGGCATGAATTCATAGACTATGAACAGTCTATGAGAGCCAGTACCCGACTCGTACGGTAGACCAGTAAGACACAGCGGCGTGTTGATCTAGTCTGGTCTGAATGGAACTGGTCTAAATTTATCTGATCATCCGCCGTCGCCGCCGCATTCTCTTCCAGACCTCGTGCAACCCCATGCACGTACTTCAGTACTGCGTAGTTCCTCTCCTGTCTGTGATGACCGCCTGCCTGACCTCCCTCCCATGTTGTGTGCGGGCCGCAGTTTGTGTCTGTAATGACCGCCTGCCTGACCTCCCTCCCATATTGTGTTTGGCCGCAGTTTGTGTCTGTCGGCCGCGACATCGTGCTGGGTCTGCGGCGTGTCGGCTTCTGGGCCGACCTGGTCGACCCGAGCACCGGCCGGCCGCACCTGGGTGACCTCGTGCCCGCCGCTGACGACGCCGAGGACCGGCTCGTCGAGACGGATGATCGGCTCGGACGGCTCGGGTTCGAGATCGACGACCTCGGCTGCTGCAAGGTCATCCGACATGCCGTCTGGGACAGCCACGTGTTTATCGGTCAGTTGACACGCCGTCTGGGACAGCCACGTGTTTATCGTCAGTTTGAGTCTGGGATAGCGCACGTGTTTATCGGTCAGTTGAGTCTGGGACAGCCAACGTGTTTATCGGTCAAGTTGAACACGGCCTACTTACCCGTCCTGGGACAGCCACGTGTTTATTGGTCAGTGGACCACGCCGTATGGACAGCCACGTGTTTATCGGTCAGTGGACACGCCGTCTGGGACAGCCACGTGTTTATCGGTCAGTTGACTGGAGGGTAGATGGGGAACGGAGCTGATGAGGAAACGGACCAGAAGAGGTGGATTGTGTTTAACTTCGCCCGATGTGCCATTCCATGGTTGCATGGCCTACCCTTTTGCTACATATTTTCGGTGAGTCTGCCGTTTGCGGTGACTCGCCGTGTACGGGGGACCGCGCCGAGTCTGCCGTTTTTGTATTTGCTCTTTTGTTATACTAGATTCAAGTTCGTCTGAAATCACATGTGGTGATTCTTTGGTGTTTTTTTTTCTGAGATTATCGAACTTTACTCCGGTAGCAATATAATTACGTCTATCCTTCTATGATGGCATTGTGTTTATTATTGAGACTCCTAGACAGGGCTCGTCTCAGCTGCTGGCAGTGTGTGTCTCCTCTCGTCCTCTCAGATGCTGGCGGTGTGTGTCTCCTGTCGTCCTCTCAGCTGCTGGCAGTGTGTGTCTCCTGTCGTCCTCTCAGCTGCATGGCGTGGTGTCTCCTGACGCCTCAGTCAGCTGCTGGCGGTGTGTTTCTCCTGTCGTCCTTCAGCTGTTGGCATGTTGTGTCTCTTTGTCGTCCTCCTCAGCTGCTGGCAGTAGGTGTGTCTCCTGTCGTCCTCTCAGCTGCTGGCAGTGTGGTGTCTCGCTGTCGTCCTCTCACTGCTGCAGTGTGTGTCTCCTGTTAGTCCTCTCAATCTGCTGGCAGTGTGTGTCTCTTGCGTCCTCAGCGCTGCTGGATGTGTTGGTGTGTTCCTGTCGTGCCTCTCAGCTGCTGGGGCGGTGTGTGTCTCCTGTCGTCCTCACAGCTGCTGGGCAGTGTGTGTCTCCTGTCGTCCCTTCTCAGCTGCTGGCAGTGGTGTGTCTCCTGTCGTCCTTCTCAGGCTGCTGGCGGTGTGTGTCTCTGTCGTCCTGCTCAGCCTGCTGGCAGTGCGTGTCCTCCTGTCTGCCTCGTCAGCTGCTGGCGTGTGTATCTTCCCGTCGTCCCTCAGCTGCTGGCAGTGTGGTGTCTTCCTGTCGTTCCTCTCAGCTGCGGCGTGTGTGTCTCCTGTCGTCCTCTTAGCCTGCTGCAGTGTATGTCTTCTGTCGTCCTCCCAGCCTGCGGCATGTGTGTCTCTGTCGTCCTCTCAGCTGCTGGCAGTGTGTGTCCCTGTCGTCCTCCAGCTGCTGCAGTGATATGTCTCCTGGTGTCCTCTCCCCAGCTTGCTGGCAGTTGTGGTCTCATGTCGTCCTCTAGCTGCTGGCAGTGTGTGTCCTGTCGTCTCTAGCTGCTGGCCGGGGTGTGTTCTGTGTCCTCCAGCTGCTGGCAGTGTATGTCTCCTGTCGTCCTCTGCCCAGCTGCGGCAGTGTGTGTCTCCTGTCGTCTCTCTAGCTGCTGGCAGTGGTGTGTCTCCCCTGTCTGTCCTCTCAGCTGCTGGCAGTGTGTCTCCTGTCGTCCTCTCAGCTGCTGGCAGTGTGGTGTCTCCCTGTCGTCCTTCTTGCAGACTGCTGGGCGGTGTTATCTCCTGTCGTCCTCTGTCAGTGCTGGAGTGTGTACTCCTGTTCCGTTCCTCCCAGCGCTGGCAGTGTGTGTCTCCTGGTCGTCCCGTCAGGCCTGGCTAGGGACGCAGGTTGTTGGGGGGGGGGGTTTTGTGTCTCCTGTCGTCCCTCACCTGGCAGGTGTGTCTCCTGTCGTCCCGATCTCAGCTGCTGGCAGTGTGTGTTCTGTCGTCCTCTCAAGCTTGATGGCGTGGTGGTATTCCTGTCGTCCTCTCAGCTCTGGCAGTGTGTGTGTCTCTTGTCCTCTCGATGCTGCTGCATGTGTGTCTCCTGTCGTCGTCATGTCGTAGCTCTGAGCAGTGTGTGTCACCTGTCGTCTCATCAGCTGCTGGCCAGTGTGCTGTCTCCTGTCGGTCCTCCTGATTTAGCTGGCTGGCGGTGTGTATCTTCCTGTCGTCCTCTCAGCTGCTGCACGTGTGATGTCTCCTCATGTCGTCCTTCACCAGTCTGCTGGCAAGTGTGATGTCTCCTGGCGTCGTCCTCGGAACAGCCTGATGGCGTGTGAGTGTGTCCTGTCGTTCTCTCTTCAGCTGCTGGCCATGATGTGTGGTCCTCCTTCTCGCCTCCCAGCTGCTGGCAGTGTGTGTCTCCTCTCGTCTCAGCTGCTGGCATAGTGTGTGTCTCCTGTCGTCCTCCAGCTTCTGGTCGGTGTGTGTCCTCCTCTGTCCGTCCTCTCAGCTGCTGGCAGTGTGTGCTCCTGTCGTCCTTCTTCCAGTCTGCTGGCAAGTGTGTGTCTCCTGTCGGTCCTCGTCTAAGCTTGCTGGCAGTGTATGTCCTGTCGTCCTCCCAGCTGCTGGCAGTGTGTGTCTCCTGTCGTCCTCTCAGCTGCTGGCAGTGTGTGTCTCCTGTCGTCCTCTCAGCTGCTGGCGGTGTGTGTCTCCTGTCGTCCTCCCAGCTGCTGGCGGTGTGTGTCTCCTGTCGTCCTCTCAGCTGCTGCCAGTGTGTTGGGTTTTTCCCCTCTCCTGTCGTCTCTCAGCTGCTGGCGGTGTGTGTCTCCTGTCGTCGCTCATCAGTCTGCATGCAGTGTTGGTCTCCTGTCGTCCTCTGGTCAGCTTCTGGCATGGGTGGTCTCCTGTCGTCCTTCAGCTGCTGTGTGTGTTATCTGTCCGTCGCATCTGGGTCAGCTGACTGGCAGGTGTGTGTCTGCCTGTCGGTAGCTCGGATCAGCTCTGGGTGGTGTATCTCCTGTCGTCCCTCTCAGCTGCTGGCAGTGTGTGTCTCCTGTCCGTCTCTTTCTTATGTCATTTTCTGGTCATGTGTTTTGTTTCTTGTTCTGTTCTCTACTTATATTTCAGTGTTTCTTGTCTTGGTATGTGTTGTTGTTTTTCTTGTCGTTCTTTCTATGTTCTTGTCTGGTTTCTTGTGTTCCTTCTGTTGTCCTCTTCTATTTTCTTTGTCTGTCAAGTATGTCGTTTTTCTCTTGTTCTTCTCTTATTGTCTGCTTGTGTGTTTGTATTCTTTCTTTTGTCGTCCTCTCATGTTTTTTCTGCTTGTATGTTGTGTGTTTCTCTGTTCGTCTCTCTCATCTGTTCTTGGCGGTTGGTGTATTTTCTCTCCTCGTTCTTCTCTCTTTCTTATGTTCTGTGTGTAGTGTTTTTCTCCTGTGCGTCTCTCTCAGCCTTGTCGGCAGTTGTTTGTGCTTCTTCTTGTCTGTCTCTCTTTCTTACTGCTTGTTATTGTGGTGTTTCCTTTTTCTGTTTCTCTTTTTTCATGCTTTTCTTGGCTGGGTCGTGTTCTCCTGTTCTTTGTCCCTTTTCTATGCGTCTGGCAGTGTGTGTGTTTCCTTCCTGTCTGTCTCTCTTTCAGTCTGCTGTTGTCTAGTGTGTGTCCTCCTTGTTTCTTGTTCTCTCATGTTCTTGCTTGCAGTGTTGTTCTCTTGTTTCCTTGTTTCTTTCTTTTCTTATGTCTGCTTGTCTAGTTTGTGTGTCCCTGTTGTCCTCTCAGCTTGCCTGGCCGGTTTGTGTGTCCTGGTCGTCCTCTCTAGCTTCTGGCGTGTAGTGTCTCCTGCGTCCTCGCTTTATTGTCTTTGTCTTTTGTCTGGTTGTTCTGGTCTCTTTTTAGCTGCTGGCAGAGTGGGGGTGTGTCTCCTGTCGTCTCTCTTAGCTTGTTTGGTTCTTTGTTTTGTTGTCTCCTGTCGTCCTCTCTAGACTGCTGCCAGTGTGTGTCTCCTGTCGCCTCTCAGCTGCTGGCAGTGGTGTCTCCTGTCGTCCTCTCAGCTGCTGGCGGGTGGTTCGCTGGCGTCCCCCCCAGCTTCTGGCGGTGTGTGTCTCCTGTCGTCCCCACGTGCTGGCGGTGTTGTGTCTGCCCTGTCGTCTCAGCCAGCGCTGCTGGCGGTGGTCTCCTGTCGTCCTTCTCAGCTGCTGGCAGTGTGTGTTCTCTCTGCGTCCTCTCAGCTGCTGCAAGTGCGTGTGTCTCCGTCCGTCCTCTCAGTCGGCTGGCAGTAGTGTTGTCTCCTGTGTCCTCTCAAGCTGCTGGCAGTGCGTGCTCTCTGTGTCCTCTCGAGCTGCTGGCAGTGGTGTGTCTCCTGTACGTCCTCTCAGCTGCTGGCAGTGGTGTGTCTCCGTCGTCCTCTCAGCTGCTGGCAGTGTGTTGTCGTCCTGTGTCCTGTCAGCTGCTGGCCAGTGTGTGTCTCCTGTCGTCTCTCTCAGGCTTGCTGGCAGTGTGTTCTCCTGTCGTCCTCTCAGGCTGCTGGCGGTGTGTGGTCTCCTGCGTCTCGTCAGACTGCTGCGGTGTTGTATCCTCCTGTCGTCCTCTCAGCTGCTGCAGTGTGTGTCTCCTGTCGTCCTCCCGAGCTGCTGCGTGTGTGTCCTCCTGTCGTCTCCATCCAGCTGCTGGCGTCGTTGTAATCTCCTGTCGTCCTCTCGGCTGCGTGGTCAGTGTGTGTCTCCTGTCGGTCCTCTCAGCTGTGCGGTAGTGTGTCTCCTGTCGTCCTCTACCAGCTTGCTGCGGTGCTGTCTCCTGTTGTCTCGGCTGTCCGTGACGCGTCCCTGCCCCTCCGACAGGCTGCCTGTTCACGGACGCGCCGCTGGATGACCCGCGACTCAGTGACGTCATGTCGCAGTACCAGGAGCCGGCCGCGGCGCCGCCCTCCTAGTGCCCGTCCCCGGGGGCGTCAGTCAGTCAGTCAGTCAGTCAGTCAGTAGCGGAGGGAGCCGCCGGCAGACCTCCGGAGCCGTTGCAGGCTGGCTCCGAAACAGAACCTGTGGACGTCGAGATGCCACCGGCCGCTCTGCTGCAGGGTGTGGTTATCCCGGCTGGCTGTTGTGAATGGTGAATGTGAAATAAAGACGAAAACTTTCCACACAGTTACGGTAACGTCTGGATTCATGATGCATCAATAACACGAGAAGGTATGTAATCTTTCGGAAGCTTTCGCCTACGGTTCTTATAAGCTTGAGTCAGATGAATCCATTCTTAGTGTTTTGTTGTAGTGAATTTAAAGTTTCCGAAAGGGTGCGACAAGTTTCGTCACGTTTGCTCACTATGGTGACTGGCGGCTGTACTGGGATGGTTGTACTGCAGCACGGAAGGCGGGTCCTGCGGCAGCCGCTGCCACCACTGCACTGTGCTTCGAGCGACCGTGGCCTGACGGACGGAGTTGCCATCTGACCTGAGTGTTGGGTCGGCGGGTCCCGTGTGCCTGGGTCTCCCCCATCCCCCCACCACCGGGTTCCCGCTGACCCGAGAAGTCGGCTGTAGTAAGACACTAGTCCCACCGAGGGCCGTCCCTCGGACTCCGGGCGTCTCTGGGAGTCGTTCTGGCGGTGATCTGCGAGTCATGCGATCTTGGTTCGGGTTACATACATCGGGTCTATGGATTTCAGAAAGGAGTTTTGAATATTCCCGCTAAAGTTCGGTTTAAGTAATCGCTATAGAAATAATCATTGTCCGAAAATATTTAAACAGAAAGTCAAAGTCTAGAGAACCTCAGACAAACAAAAAACAGACTTAGGGTGCAGTTTTCGGTTAGGCGCGTGATATGGTTGTACGTTGTATCTGCGGCGTGTGTTAGTCATGCCACTGGGTGGGTTTCATGTGTGAGTTCTATCGTACTGGCCGATAAATGACTGCACTGCAGACAGCAGTGCTGGTGTTGGTTGTTGCCCGTAGATTCTGTTGGGGAATTTTCAGCTACCTACTGCGTGATATATACGCACTAGTTCTAAGCGTGCCCTGCAACGTTACGATAAATGTTGGCGCCTGTGCTCACAGTTTTAGTTTAGTCAGGTGTCAAAAGATCAAATGTACCTCAGGTCATTGTGTCGGAGCTTGTGTGGCGCCGCTGCCCCGACGCTTTTAGAATACATTGTTCCGAGGGTCGAAGTGTGTGTTTCCTCAGGGTAGAGAGTCTTCGCTGTTCGCCATGCGTAGATATGTGGCACTGCGTAGATATGTGGCAGAAGAGGGTAGTTTAACCAAGACTCTTTATCTCATCCGCCTCCACCTGTAGTTCAGATGATAAGATATATGACAGGTGGTCATCACAGATGATAAGACGGTCGTCCGATTTTTCGGAGTTGTGCAGTTGTATTAAATTTAAAGGCATTCCCTACTCAGACCTTGAGTTACTTATAGAGTCACCGATAAGAATTGGTCAATTTTGCCACGCTGATCACTAACCAGGAATATGTTATTGATTTACAATGCAAGGTCATCTTCGCTCGCAGTTAAAGTTCACGTTAAATGATGTAAAATTGCATAACATTGAGTTGATGTCAGATAAGCCACGGAGCTTCAGATGGACCTATCATGTATCCAAGTACCAAGATAACGCACGCCGAGATCCACTAGTGGATCCAGGGGGGGGGGGCAAAGAGGCCATGCCCCCTAAAAAGCATGATCTGAAATCGTAGCTAAATTGACACACTTCCGGATAAATAAGAAAATATAATCAAATTTTACCAAGGAAAGTTTATTTTTAATCAGCTATCGATGCACTAGCATGTGAAACCCGATGGTTATCAATGCACTAGCAAACGAAATCTGATGATTTTTCAGAATTGTGTGAGACTTCGAAATTCCCCCGGCCCCCAAGGCTGTCCCAATAAACATTTTTATGTCGGGCCGAAGTCGAAGGATGTCGACACCTCGGCGGGCAGTCGGCCCGATGTCGGCTCGACGTCGGCGTACACATCGGATATGTCTGCCTATGCCGAGGTCCAGCCGACGTCATCCCGACGTCCAGCCGACGTCGGCATCTCGGCAGCGGCATGCCGACGTCGGCTGGACCTCGGCTGGACGTCGGCATAGGCGGACATTTACGACGTCGGGCCGACGTAAAACCCACGTCGGGCCGACGTCGAGGCTGACGTTGGCGGCCTGGGGTGGCTAGGGTGACCACTGACCACAAACCACCGTTCTGGATCGCAATGCCGAGATCTAACATCCAATAGAGGAACCAGACATATGGCACATAACCTTCGGGGACCTTTGTCATTTTCTTGCAATTTCAATTTGACTTCGAAATGAGCAGATCAAAATTAAAATAGTAATGACATTTGTTTTGACGATATATGGACAATACATCAATGGAAAGAATAAGCAATTTCTTTCTTCTCCTTCATGGCTTTCAAAAAACTTCATTACAACGTATGACGTCATGCAAATGGCAGCGTGGATATGGAAGCTATTCAAGCTCAGTCTCATATCATTTATTTATTTCGGTTTATCGGTTTATCCAAGGCAATTAAGTCATTCAAAAAATCATTAATTCTATGGTTAATAATTGCTGTTGCATCGTTAAAGAAGACAGTTAAATAGGTAATGTATGACCGTGTATAGTGTTGAGGTGGAGGCCGTAAAACAACGTTGGTGGTGTGCAAGGGCGGGCGCCACCTTTCGATAAGGTAACGTAGGGGGGGGGGAGTGGAGGCATTTTGAAGTCGATTCTTTCTTTGCATCTTCCATAGGCTTAATGTTAAAATCCGAAAATTTTAGTACCATTTGCCCACTGGTTGCATTGTCATACAGAGGCGTTGGCACGTCACCACAGGTATTTGACTGGGGGGGGGGGGGGATGGATAGACTGTCGAGCTGATCAAAATGTGGTATTTTTCCATCTATTTATTTGATATTTATCTCAAAATTTTATATTTATTATTTATGTGTTATGCACATATCAAATGATATTTACACATATACTTTTTCAAACACACAATATGGAAAAATGCTTTAATTCCTAGTAAAGTGCAGATAAATGGCTGGGGGACTGTCCAAAACTGGAGGGACAATCCCGGACCCCGCAGCCTGACGACTCAGGGGAATGGTGTCCCCCCTGTCATGATGCCCTTGGCCATAAATATTGCATTTTGAATCTTGAAGTGAGAGTTAAGTACCTACCTGTTGGGTTCAAAATAACCTCATGCACAGTTGAAGTGCCCTAAAACACCAACTAATGGACAAATAGGACATAAAGAAGAGTGCAACAAAGAGCCTCTGGGGCCATCCGATTACCTATTTCAATTAGTTTAGTCCAATCTATTGGATTTTGATTATATTGGATCAGAAAGTTTGGCTTGAATTTTCACATAAACTTTTCAAAATTGCATGCTATTGGTAATATAATTTGTCAGTATCATCTACAGTCTACACTCTGCATTGCCATGCAATGATGAACTATCATGAAAAGTCTGGTGTTTGATGTGTATAGGCTTTAGGTTGTTAACCCTAATTTCAAAATATTCATGATGGTTATTGGCTTATTCTTCATGGTGGTTTATTCTTGTAGGATAGCATATTTCCAACATTCAACAGGTCACTGAACACTGAAACTTTATTAAGATATACTATTCACAATTTTCACTAACATCAGATTGACTGTATTTGATCAAATCTACACATTGATTATAGTAAACACATGTGCTTGGATTGGATTTGGATTACAACTTGGTGGATTTTAATAGGATCAGAACTTCATGGATGAATCCATTTCATACCCTGAAGTGAAGCATCAGTAAATATCTCCAGTCTTTACATAAATTAATCATTCAATTCACCCTGTATCCAAGATGCTTCTTCCACTGTATATGAACAGTGAAGTGAACACAATGAGTGATACATTGTATAATGTAACATCGTATAACAACAGTTTAATGATGAGGTTACAAATTTCGCCTACTATTTATGAGTACCATTCAGATGACAGATCATTATGTGAAAATTGAGATATGTTCATTTGTTCACAAACAATCGTGTCATCACAATAATCGTTCTCACAATGTCCTGTCCTGAAGTGACCTCACTGGACCTCCCTCACTCTCTGTGGTCTTCTCAGCAGCGTGGCCCCCTCCCGGACGCCGAGGATGGGTTTCCGCGGCATGATTCTGGCACCGCTCATCTCGCTGCTGCTCGGCTACGCTCTGAACCGGATCCCGCCCGAGATCATCACAGAGCGCCAGTTCTACCGGGAGGACCGGTTCGGCCTGCGCTCGGCCGTCCAGCACGCTCACGAGCACGTGGTCAGCTCGATCGAGGCGGTGGTCAGCCGGGTGGCGCCGCTGCGGGATGCCGTGCTACGCACACTCACTGGCAAGACGCCGTCTGAGCTTGTCAAACCCGACAAGAAACCCAACACCAACACCAACAAACAGAAGAAGAAGAAAGGGAAGGACGGCGGCGGTCGCGGCACGGCGACGCGGCTCTTCACTGCCGACGAGCTGGCCGAGCATGGCGGTGCCGACCCCTCGAAGCCGCTGTACATCGCGCTGCTGGGACACGTGTTCGATGTGAGCGGCGGCCGACAGCACTACGGCCCCGGTGGCGGGTACTCCTTCTTCGCCGGCCGCGACGCCTCGCGCGCCTTCGTCTCTGGCGACTTCACCGACACTGGCCTGCGGGACGACGTGGACGGCCTGGGCGGGCAGGACTACCTCGGGCTCGAGGAGTGGCTCGAGTTCTACCGGCGCGACTACCGCGAGGTCGGTCTGCTGGTGGGTCGCTACTTCGCCGAGAACGGCCGCGGCACAGAGTACCAGCGGCGCGTGCTGAAGTGGATCAGCGAGGCGCACCAGCAGCGGCAGCAGTCAGATGGCGAGAAGCAGGTGCTGCCGCCGTGTAACTCGGACTGGAGCGAGGCGCACGGGGGCCGCGTGTCCTGCTCGCGGCGCAGCGGTGGCGTGACGCGCGACTGGGTCGGCGTGCCGCGACAGTTCTACACCGGCGGCGGCGGCAAGAAGCGGTGCGCGTGCGTGCGTGACCGCGGCCCGCCCAGCTACGGTGCTGACGAGGGCGCCGACCGTGGCGACCTGGACCATCCCCAGCTGGAGGAGTACCCCGACTGTCCGCCGCGCGCCGACTCCTGCGCCATCCGTGGTTGATGCAGGCGATCTGTGGGGATGTGTGTGAGTGTCGGATCATCCGCCGGTGATATGTGGAGGTCAGTGATGGGGAGGTGTGGACTGAACTTTGGCGTGTCGCATGTAGGCCGAGCCCGCTGAGACAAAGCTGCCTGTTGCTGTGGGTGATCCCAGAGATGAGCGCAGTACGGTTTGTGGCGGCCGCTGCGACGCGCTGATACTGCAGACGTCCAGCAGTGAGGTTTTGTACGGGGATGTGGGGACTCACCAAAGCTGTCGGCGAGTCGGCAATAATCAGGTTCTGGCGTTTTTGAGGGTGAAGGTAGGGTTGGGCGATAACACCCAGACACAAATCGTTACTGGTGTGACGTTTGCGTGTTACGTCGTCTGCAAACAATCTTCGTGATTGCCTATGTTGTAGTACGCTCTATAACTTATGGAAGGTATAGCGTATTATTGACCAGATTTTGTAGTTTCAACCGAAGTTTGAATTGGCCGGATACCTCGTTGATATAACCCGTGATAATTTGTAGGTTGTGAAATGATATTGTTCTCTCTCTCTGGTATATCTGCAAATGTAAACGGGCTAGCACTGATGTCGAACGGTGATGAGGCATCCTGACAAAATTGTCCTAGACGTGTCTTTCAGTGCCGGCCGCGGGCCACATCCACCGTGGTTGTTCTTTCTGGCTTAACGTACTTTTCGTTGGAGGCTTCCTATCGGTCATGGCACGAGTTTTATTTTATTATCCGTTTTGTGACATTTTTACCGCAATTTCCGTCCTTTATTTCTTTGTCATGAAGAATGTATTTAACTGTGCTGTGTTTCGAACATTTAGAGCATATTTTGTTGTTTACGTTGTACTTTTTTAAAGGTAATTATAAGACAGGATGAGCTGTTAGTGCTGTACGACACTAGTTTAGGTGATCATTTATTTTGATTATCAGAAATAAAGATCCGAAGTCCAAGCAAGGAGCTGTTGACTGCGCCCTTCGGACTGCACGCGTGAGTGGAGAGCTCCAAGGTGATTTGTCAAATGCTTCCAGGAAGTGTTGGTGCCTTCCTGAACATCGTACTGCATAATTATTCATGCCGGACTAGGTGAATACTGATTACTGAATCATGGCTGTTTTCCTGCTTGATAGTTAACGTGGGGTTACATACCCAGCTAACGGTGTATTTGCAGAAATACAAACACTAGCCACCCATCGTCGGTATTTTGTGTGATGTCGCCGGCGTTGTGTGTGATGGTCTGTCCGCCTTGTCCAGCGGGACTCGTGTCGGGCGGTGAGAGCCGGTGTCATGAGGTGGGTCGTCACCCCGCTCCGATCACCGCTGCTGTCGCTACTTCTGACACTGCTGCTGCCGGGGAGGATCGCCGCTCGGGAGGACGTCAACCTGGACGAGCTGGATCCGGACATGGACCGAGACATTTTCCGGTGTGTTATCATGTTACCCAGTGACGGTGTGGTGTGGGACTGGAGCCTCAAAGGCGGCGGCTTATATTCAAAACAGTCGCGTTAACCATTGTCCGATGGCATTGGATAACGTCACTTGATGACGATGAGGGCTTTAGGGCGCCGTAACTCATAGGTTATATGGCGCCCATGGATAACTACGTCACTTACCGGCCCTTGAGATACTATTGAGACATCGACATATAACACTCATCGACATTTGTTACTGCAATGTAAGACAATACCTCCTGTGTGGGATCCTAGAAAGGAGTTCCTAACATAGACTCCGCCGTTTCTGACCTCACAGGTTCTGCGTGGCCTGCCCCCTGCCGCCCAAAACCTCGGCAGAATACTGCCGACGCGTCTGCGCCAGGAAGAACGTGCCTCCGCCGGAAAACTTTGTAAGTCCTCCCCGCAGAATAACTTTGTGGGTTTCCTTCGTCGTAGAACTTTGCGAGTCTCTCTCCACCAGATAACTGCGAGCCCCACCCCGGATAATATTGTTAGCCACTCCGCCAGAGAACCTTGTTGGTTCCATCCAGCGGAGCACTGTGCGACTCCGCCCGGCACCAGACCCCGCCCGCCCGTGCAGCAGCACTGGCCCGCTGTTTATTTCATGATAATTAGATAAGGAATGCGACATATGCACCCTCCTGTCAAGCCATGATGTATTCACAACTTAATAGAAAGGGATCGTGACAGGCCGCTTTCGGGACTAGTCGTATGATCTTGACGGGAGCTGACCCCTCTCCGTCTGCTGCGTGCAGGGCTCGTACGTGGACTGGGCCGAAATGTGCGCCCACCTCTGCAAGTACAAGCTGGGAGGCCCGAACTGCACGTGCGAGCTGCACAGAGTGTTCAGCTTCAGCGTGCACGACCTCTTCAACAACTGATCGATCTCGGGTTGGTTACCGGTCCGCTGGTTCGGGCACCGGGCTAGGGTGGTCGGTAAATAAAGTGCGTTGGGTTTTGTAGTGATGTAGTGATATTTGTCCTGTGGTTTTGTGAACCGAGTGTCATGCGAAGTGTGCAGTAGATCCTTTAGCGACCATGTCTACATACATTTAACAAAACGATTCATGCAAGTGGTGTGAGCATGGTGTGAACTGCGAGTCAATACTAATTATTTTACGCTGATTTTTTTATCATTTGGATGCCGCATTTGGGCGGTTACAGTTACCCAACAAAAAAGTGCCTGGGGCCCCAAATGACCTAAGGCAGCCGTCACGCCCCTAAGACTCACATGAACAAACAGTGCCAGCAGTAAGCCTATCATACAGATATTCCTTCCACAGACGTTTTTATTGGAGCCAAACAAGGGCTTCATCGTACGGTAACACTGATTTCGTGTTAACATGCTGATTGCTGATACCGCTGTGGTTGTCTGTCGCCCATGGACTAGCAGAAGAACCCGCGTTCACAAACCGCGACAGTCGGCAGTCTGGACTCTCCAGTCAGGCAGCGCGGTATGTATAGGGCAGACTGTACACTCCACTCCCGCCCGCCTCTGTTGCCATGCTGGGCCTCGCTCCCATGTGGACGCATGCCGTGTCTCGTCGCCAGCGCGCCGGATTTAAAATCGTCTCCAGTGCCGCCGCGCCAATGCGGATCCATCCCGTGACCAAGCACAACTTCCGCTACATGTCGTCCATCCAGTACAGCGCGGCGTTTGCACGTCTGTGCCAGCCTGGCGGTCCCTTCCCTACGACCGACCAGCAGTGACCCTAGCGAATTCGTATCACCTTCTCCGCACCGGCCGGCAGCGGTGGAGCCGTGCCGTTTCCGGAGACCGTCACGCGGCTCTGTTGAGTGCTGCTCTGCTCGGCCGCCGCTCCGGGCGTCTGTGCTGCCGACGCGCTCTTAGACCGGCTCACCGCCTGCACGCTGTTGTGCACGTGCACACTGGGCGCCGTATTGTGCACGTGCACGTCGATCTTGTCCTGGGGCCGGGCGCCGTAGTGGACGTGGCGGTGGACCACCTGCTGCGGCTCGGTCAACAGACGCAGCTTGTTTCCCAGTCGGCCGATGAGTGTCTTCAGAAGCTTCTCCACGCATCTCAGCTGGTTGGCCAGGGACGCGCCGCCAGCGCCGCCTCCTGTGTCGCCCTCCTGCCGCCCCCGCCCCCGCCACTGCCGGCCGGGCGGGGACCGGAACTGACAGCTACCGGAGCGGCACGGGATCCCCGGGCGGCGATCTGACTGATCCATGGGCTGACCCACCATCCGCGAGGATCGTGAAGTGTTATTCGCCTGCCGACGGGCCACCTCCTGTGAACGAACACTCTTCGCGGGGCCGGCTGCCTGCTGACACAGCTTGACGCATCTGTTCCTGGCTAAGTGTCTGTATCTCTGGAAATATTGCCGTCGACATTTGGAGAAACAGCGGCGCCTGCGCCTGCGCCCGCGCCTGCGCCTGGTGATTCCTCTGCCGCACGGTTGAGAGCAGCGTCTGGCCAGCGCAGTGCTGATGGCTCGGCCGGTCCCACCGAGGCAGCGTCGGTAGCAGCTCGGCCCGGCAGTGACGGCCGGGAACAGAGACAGCGACTGATCAAAGTACGGGTCAGATGGGGAGACGGCCGCTGCTGCCGAGCACAGCAGCGCGCCGGTCAGCACGGCGAGGAGGAACACCGTCCCGGGCCCAGCCATCATCTCAGTCGCCGTCTGTCGGCGTCCACGGGGTCCGAGGCGAGGTGCGGAGACGACACGACACCGGGGGAGCTGTACGGGTGATGCAGACCACAGGAGGCTCAGGAGAGAGCTGGTAAGCTGCTCCGGGATTGTGGGCTCCTTAACTGGTCAAGTAATGGCGGCGGCACAACGGTGCCGCGCGCATGCCAAGCGAGGTCGCTGATGGTGGCGAGGTCGCTGATGGTAGAGTCCTGCCGAGCGACTGAAGCGGGAGACTGTCACCTGTGTGTCTGCCGCCGTCGTTCGTAGCTGGGTGCTGTGTCACGGAGAGGCAGCAGGGACTGCTACTAGGGCTCCCAATGCGTCGTCAGTCGTCACGGGATCAGCGCGACAGTACCGCCTCTCGTTCAACAGCAGAACTACCGAAACGCGACGCGCCGCCGACCTCACTGACGCACCGCACAGAATTGACCGGTATTGCAACAACACGATGGTGGAGTTCAACTGCCAGATGAAATTATGCCGTCTTTCGAAAACCTGACGTCTAAATCGAGGCCGTCACGTCAATGGCGCAATGCTGCACTGCCTAACCTGAAGACAGCCTGTCAAGTGCCCAACTTTGCGCCACATGTGTGCTCAACCCAAAACATACGATTATGGAGCTAGATGAAATCGATCGATGAAGTCTGCGGTCGTTGTCAGAGATAGCACATCTGCTATCTCTGATGTGCAGTAATTCAAACATACAGCAGCAACATCCAGGTTCTTAAACGTATGGGTTGCTTTGATGACCACGATGTTTTAGCAGCCCTGTCTAGAATACTGTTACTTGGATCTGTGACTCCGTACGTTGCCAGTTTTCGACGGAGATTTTGAAGAATTACCATGGCGTTTTGGTTCTTCAACCGAGCAAATATAAATGGAACTAGAGTGTCAGCGAAAATGTTAGCCCATTTATTACATCTGTGTATAGTCATCTCATCATGAAACTAAACCCACTTTGCGAGCAGCGTTGCCAATTAATGTGAGATAGAACGCTTAGCTAAAATGACAAATACTGAGCACATACAAATATATCAAAACACAGTCGATAGGTCTGTCGTAAGTAGCGTGTAAATACAAGATAACAATGTGTACTGTATATGCAACAAAATAGTTCGCACTAAGTTTGAAGACCCCCTATTGCCCCTTTGCACACCTTTATAATACGCTCCAATGCTTCCTAAGTCCCATGAACAAATGGAATCCCCATGATATTCCATCGGAGATTCTAAGGCTGCTCTCCAGTTATCAGTTCTTGCCGAGGTCCTTGCTTTTCATGACGGCCGCTTCAATGGCGGACATCACACCCGACCTGAAAATATAACAGCAGAACTGAGGTGTAGACGCCAAATATGTAGAACAAACTAACAACAGGCTTTGTTGTCAATATAAAATGAAAACAATATTCTCATTCCTTGATTTAAATATTAGTGTCCTACATATGGGATAGATTCCTGTGCATGACTTACCAGCTACATTTAACAGCCGACTCAACTTCAAACGACTTTCTTAAAAATAAATGAACAACAAACGCATTCTCAGTTTAGTTTGCACTGCTATTTTATAATGCAAGAAAATCCTATCAACGCTTGAGACCGCAGCACGGAACAAATCCGTCAGTCTGGTCTGGTGGTATGTCAACAGACGTGGCGCCGTCTGGCGGCAAAACTCGGAAGCTCACCGGAAGCCGCTGTCCTCCAGCTTGTGAAGACCGGCGATGGTGGCGCCGCCAGGTGACGAGACCTCGTCCCTCAGCTGACAAGGGTGCCGGCCCGTCTCCAGCACCATCTTACCGGCACCTAGCACCTGCCGCCCACAGACACACAGACGTGTGTAGACACTCCAGTACCACACCCATCTCTAGTCTCTACCGGCACCTAGCACCTGCCGCACACAGACACACAGACGTGTGTAGACACTTCAGTACCACAGCCATCTCTACTGGCAACCAACACATCGCAAAACAGACTCACAGACACACACACACACAGCGGTCAGTGTCAGAGCCAGCATACGGTTCACAGCACCTGCAGCACACAGACATACAGACACACAGACGACGGCAAGTCGTCAGTGTCAGAACCACCACTGCCGGCACCCGGCACCTGCAAGACAGACAGACAGACAGACAGACAGACAGACAGACAGGACAGACAGACAGACAGCACAACAGACAGACAGACAGACAGACAGACAGACAGACAGACAACAGGACAGACAGGACAGACAGACAGACAGACAGACAGACAGACAACAGACAGACAGACAGACAGACAGACAGACAGACAGACAGACAGACAACAGACAGACAGACAGACAGACAGACGACCGACAGACCGACCAGACAGACCGACGACAGGACCGACACAACACGACCGACAGACCGACGACAGACCGACCGACAGACCACACAGACCGACAGAACGACAGACCGACAGACAGACAGACAGACAAGACAGACAGACAGACACCGACACAGGTGCATCAAAATACACTTTCCCAGTATATCGATCTGTCTGGTTCCAAAAGTGTTCGATTGTATATTATTAGAGCGTGTGAAATATTGAACGATCGTATTGATTTACAGGTCCAACACAAGCTTGAAGAAACATTTAGCCACATGGACGGATGGTGGCAAAAATGCCCTCTGCGAATAATCACGATATATGAAAAGTGAAAAAGAGTGGTAATCTGAAACATTCAGTACTTGATCTATATCAATTTCACACATCTTGAAAAACTTTCAGGTACGGGTCGCTCAAGGTCATTGACCTAGAATCTTTTTCTGAGCATGTCAACCGAGTTTCAGTTAACTGGCCCGTTTCATGTATTTCACTTAGTTTGGACTCCAAACCGTACTTAGGACAATATATCTGTCGTTGCTAGATACTTGGCACCCGCCTCTCCGACGCTGCACTAGGACAGAAAGATGACGTCGACGCCTTTAGAAGTTATCACTGGAACAGCATATACGTGGTGATCGGGGACTCACACACACAGCAGCTCTCGGCTACCAGTGTATACCAAGAGCACTACGAGATGTGTGCACAATAATGTCGCTCGGCTGACGTGTGAGTTACTACAGGAAGTGAAAATGTCAACATGTCCTTCGACACCCACCGCCCCAACACCGGTCATCTCACGGTAGCCTGCATTGCCATCCAGCTCGCACTGGTGACCGCTGCTGCTGGGCGAGCGGTAGCTCCTGGTATGTCCTCGGACTTCACGCCCCTCCCCCCAGGCCCCTCCTCGCCCCTCCCAGACCCCCTCCGATTAAAGCTTAGGCAAAATCGGAGGAAAAAAACCAAAAACAAAAAAAAACGCTGCTCTTGTCCATGCCGGCACACATTGACAGTCTCCTTCACTCAGCTGTTCAACGTCTGAAAGTGAGAACTCCCTCTCGCCAGATGGACCGTTCGTGAAGTCTGCGCAAAAAACTGACGCTTCCACGAGGAAGCGGCTCGCTATCCTGATATAATCCCGACACGCTAGCCGCAGCTCCGTTTCAACATGCGCGCTGAACGACGTATCGGCGACACGAGCTGCTGGACATAAGCGAGGCGACTGCCAGAGTTATTGCTGCAGCTGCTCTGCTGTACTAGCCCACCCGTCCGCGCCGATCCAGCTCGCCTCCAAAGACAGGGCTCTGCACAAGCGAGGATGGTCCATCTACTCAGCACTCTAAGCTGCAATGCTGAAGCAACGCATCGCAGCTTCTCCCTCAGGCACCATACCTCGCCAAAGACGCCGGAAAGTGGTTGTTTGCAAAACTTCAATCGCACACTCGTAACGCATTCTGGCTGACGTGCAACAAGACTGTTGATGCCGCCTTGGAATGACCTGACTCTACCAGCATCTCGTGCGCTAACAGTATCATCAATGCTATCATCGCAAAGCGACATCAGCAATGGTGCTGAGCAGCACCTCTATATATGACGACGAATGACTCCCACTGCACTCTTCAGCACAACGAGCTGCCAACAAAGCGCGCGCCCTGGCGAACGCCATCCTAGACGGCAAGCCGACTTTTGCCGGCGGTGCCCCTCAGCACGCTTCGCTTTGGCTGCCTACGTTTCCAACGCTCTCTCCAACACCAGCCGCGGACCTCGCCAAACTCAGACTGCTGATTCGTATACACCCAGCTGCACATTCGATACAACGTCTCCCTTTGTCGTGAGACTGGATTCCTAAGGCTAAGCATTAAGCCTAAGCCCATAGGCGTAATGTAAAAATCCCAAAATGTCCGAGAGAACAGTGCCTCTTAACCCGCGCCGGGCCGGGGTTTAGACACCCCCCCCTCAGTTTTTCTTGATATCGGGAAAATCGCGCGACGTAGCCCGCCAAATTCATACCTGCTTCGATCATCTTTCCAGCTTTCAAAAAAGTTTTTGACAAATTATTTCATTCAGGTCGCGTCACAGCCTAGGTCAAGTGACCCCACCTCGAAAAAGTTTTGTTCCACCAAAGCCACAGTTTTTTAGCGATTGGTTTTCGTACTACAGGGTTCATAAGAGCATACTATCTAAAGTTTGTATATCTCGACATATCGGACCTAAGTCAGCGTCAATTTCCTGACCTCCCAATTATAATGAAGAAAATAAACAGATTCCTATTCCGAAAGTATTGCATTGATCAGGCTATTTTTCAGAATCATGTTTTTTTTAGCTCATTCTGAATGACCTAGGTGCGATTGCTTCTAAAGATCTCTACAAGGTCATCTGAGGTCATCTGAGGTCATCAGCAATGATTTGCTAATAACTTCTATGTAATGAAGATAGAGACGAGCGGAATTACACCACTGTATTTGATCGTCTGGTCCCGCGTCGCCTCATATCAACATGGACCTATCGGTCACCAATATGACCTTACCTGAGGTCAAATTTTGAAGTTGACCTTAGAGGTCATCATGTATATGTTTCAAAGCGTCTTGACGAGTAGGAACACGATAGTGTTAATTTGATTTTGTGTCATTTTAGATTAAAAAGCTATCAGAAAACCAATTTACCAAAAACTGCATTTTATGACATTTGAAGACCTCTGGATCCCAAAACTATGACCTTGAGATGAATGTGAGGACATACATGCTGATTGCAATTTTAAATAAGCTATTAATGCTCTTACATGATACTCCTAGCCATCATAGTTCCGAGATATTGGGATATCGAATATGTCCAAAATCTGAAATTTGAAAAATTTGACCTTTGATACCTGTGACTTCTAATATTGCACCTGAGCAAAAATTTTCAACAAATAGGTTTCCAAACTTCCCTTACGAGCTCTCAACGTATTTTTTGGTTGATGTCTAGTCCCATAAGGAAGCCGAGTTAGAAGGGGGTGTCTAAAACCCCCCCCCGCCCGAGGAAGCGCGCCGAGCACCGCCGGCGCGGTTAAAGGCAGACACCTTCCCCCCTAGCCCATGAGCGCTAGCCAACCACTTAAGAAACGACAAAGTGTTATTTTAACCCCATATTCATCTCTGTGTTGCGACCTTAAATACGAACGAATCCCTCGAACTTCACAGAAATGCTATTGCAACCACATTCGAACAAAATGCAACCCAACAGATCAAAATATCATTTTGAAAAATCCCCCTGTAATTGATCCACCCTAACCGACACCACACCGACGACACCACACCACACCCCCACACACCCATAACAACACACAGAGAAGAGACCCTAGTTGTTGTGTGTGTGTGATGTTTTTTTTGGGGGGCGCTTTAGCACATTGAGGCTATCAAGCGCCCCAGAGAAGAGACCAGCTGCAGCCACCATCAGTGTCAGCACAATGCACTACCACATTCACCTGACCAATCCATGCATCTGCCTGAATCCGGCAGATATAGTCCGCACCTTCCCACCAAGCTCGACATGAAGCATCGAGGTGCGGTGCCCGGGGTCCGTAACAATTTAACACGGACATCTATCAGGAACAGAACATCGCACATGGTTACATCCCCCGGCCATCACAATAACATAATGTCGGATGTCAGAATCGGACCACAGAACAGACCAGCTGGGTGCCCCGGTCGGCGTCTTTGAGCGATAATGTTTCGAATCTGTGCACAATGTGACGTCAGAGGCCAATTTAATCATCAAACGCTCCACGCGCTACCTCTACTGACAATGCCGATAACAGCGCGACCGTCTCCAGCCACTCACAGCCGCACTGCGTCGATTGCCCGCCCACCGGCTGACCTGGTGACCTTCTGCTGACATCTGTGATTTTTACTAGCTCATCATTCCACCAGCATCATTCTTACCGTCTGAGCGGCCATTTCGCGGGCGGTGGCCCAGGGCAGACCCATCTTGACGGCACCACTCGCCATGGCGTCGATGAAGGTGAACACCTGGAAACGGAGCGGAACATCAGACACGGTTAGTTAATTAGCATTACTATCGTGACTGACCGATAGCCTCAGGCCCTCAGTACTGAAGTAGGCATTTCAGCCGCATTGGATCAGAATAAACTCGGTAAAGCCTGGAATGAAAATATTGTATTTAATCAACTTAATAACACAGTTCTAATCAGATAACTACACATGCGCTACGACTTCAAAGTTCAAACAAACGCCCGTCGGAGGAAACACTATTTATTTAATATTTTTGAGTTAAAAAAGGATGGACACAATTGCAATGTATTACAATAAACGACCCATTACATCAACTGGAGGAAACATCTCCCGAGTACTCGCAGCGTGTTTAAATCAATGTCAATCACTCGTCATGTGCTTGTAGCAAAGCCAGTACGTCGCGTGGCTCAATGAATGATGGTACACCGTGAGTTTCAATAAAGTTCCGGTTTTCCCGCCGGCCCAATGAGGCAGCCTACTGCTTTCCCTAGGAAGTAAACACTGCCGTAAACGATAGAATTAACGTTATGTAAGCAGCTCGTTGTAGTTTTAATAGCAAAAACGAATATATGGCCGTTCCGACGATGTCTTTGAAATCCTGTTGATTTTTAATTGTATGAGTTCAAATGTGCCCTAACCGCTGTAGGCTGTTGACTGGCGGATTGCTCTCCAGGTAATACAAATCCAGTCGACCGGCCATTCCCGCCATTCTGACCATTCCCGCAAAATTCAGTCGACCGGCCATTGTCGGTCCCTTGTCCGCCTGTTGCCGTATGGAAGTGTCTGCTGTCTGTTGCCGTAAGGAAGCGTCTGCTATCTGTTGCCGTAAGGAAGCGTCTGCTATCTGTTGCCGTAAGGAAGCCCCTGCTGCCTATTGTATAGAAGCCAGCCACTGCTGCCTGTTGTCAAATGGAAGCCTCTGCTGCCTGTCGCCGTTTGGAAGGCGGAAGCGTCTGCTACCTGTTGCCGCGTGGAAGCCGCAGGTGTCTGTTCCGGCCGGCGCTCCCAGAGGGAGGGCATAGTCGGGGCAGCCGACTTGGCGCCGTCGCCGGCAGCTCGGGCAGCTCGGGCCGTGACCTTGCCGCCGTGGATCGATAGCCTGGCGGTGCGGTGCGGCGCGGCGCGAGCGAGCTGAAGGGTTCCAGGCTCGGCCGCCGGGCATCGACCGACCCCGGCTGTCTCCCCACGGAGCCACAAAGACACACAGCGCGCGTGCCACATCCAGACACCACGTGCAGCTCAGTGGTGGCGGCGGCAGTGGTGGCGGCGGCAGTGGTGGTGGCGGCGGCCCGGCGGACAGTCGGCGGGTGAGTTACCGCCCACGAGCCCGGCGAGTGTGGATCGGAAGCACGGAGCCGAGCAGCCGGAAGTGAGCCACGTCCGAACTGGGTCATCACGTGACCGGACGCCAGTGATAATGGGGCGCCAGTGATACGACGGTTAGACTGTTGACTGTTAAGTGGACTCTGGCTGATACGTTGTGTTGCGGACGCATGCGTCAGCGCTCAGTGACGGCTTAGTAGTAGCGGAACAGGTGACTATCGGAGGCTTCTGCGGACAAGCACCGACTCAGCAGCGTGGAGCCCCTGATCAGCTGATCCCAGTGTGACCAGCAGTTGATCGCATATTGATCGGCTCAGCTCGAGAGAAGCCGGGAGCGCCGCGGACCGCCGGCGGGACAGCGGAGCCGCACGCGATGGAGGGCGGGCTGGTGCACCACAGCTACCAGCCGCCGCCGCCCAGCCCGCGGCACCGCTGGTTCTCCAGCTGGCTGAGTGCTGACCCCGACCCGTCCCCGTCCCTGCTGCAGCCGCCAGTGACGGCGGCGGCGGCAGCGGCGGCGGCGACAGGGCGGCGGAGTCGGCCGCGCGCCCGCAGTGCCTCTTCGGACCAGGAGGAGCGCGGGGAGACGCGCCGCGCCGCGCACACGCAGACGCTCGACTGTCTGCGGTTCAGCCTGCGGGCCAGCTCGGAGCTGCAGCTGCTGCGGGGCGGCGAGGAGGAGCGCGAGCGGACGGCGGCGGCGGCGCCGCGCAGCGTGGTGCTGCGCCGCTTCAGCGACGAGACGGGCGGCCCGGACAGCGTCACCATCAACGAGACCGACCAGCGACACGTCTTCGACAAGTTCTTCGCCTTCCACCGCTGCTACGACGTGATGCCGCACTCGAGCAAGCTGGTGGTGTGCGACGTGCAGCTGCCGGCGTTCCAGGCGTACGAGGTGCTCTGCGTGAACGGGGTGCGCGCGGCGCCGCTCTGGGACGGCCACCGGCACCAGCTCGTCGGCATGCTCACCATGACAGACCTGCTCAACATGCTGGTCGAGCACGCCGAGGCCGGCACGGCCGCGCCCCGGCTCTGCGACTGGCGGGCCGACCGGCGGCCGCAGCCGCTGCTGCTCGTCAGACCGGGCGACAGCCTGCGGAAAGCCGCCACTACCCTGCTCCGCCACCACGTACACCGCGTGCCGGTGGCGGACTCTGCCAGCGGTGACCTGCTGCACCTGGTGACGCGTCAGCGGCTGCTGCGCTTCCTCCGCCTCCACCAGCACGAGCTGCCACGTCCAGCGCTGCTGCGGCAGCCGCTCCGCGCGCTCCGCTGCGGCACGTTCACCGACCTGGAGCTGGCGCGGCCCGACACCACCGTGCTGGCGGCGGCCGGCGCGCTGCTGCGCCGTCGGCTCTCGGCACTGCCCGTAGTGGACGCTGCCGGCCGGCTGGTGCGCGTCTGCACCAAGGCGGACCTGCTGGCTCAGGCGGCGGCCGGGGAGTTCCGCCGGCTGCGTGAGCCGCTCTCGGCGGCCGGACCGCCCGGCGCCGTGGTCACCTGTCGCATGGAGGACACGCTGAGCACGCTGCTGAAGCGCGCCGGCCGCGCCCAGGTGCACCGGCTGATCGTGGTGGACCACACCGGCCGGGTGGAAGGTGTGGTGTCGCTGTCCGACCTCCTCAGAGTGCTGCTGGGCGAGCAGGACGGCCGGCAGGGTCCAGAGGCTGTGCCAGGCCCGCAGCCGAAACCAGCCGCGACGACGGCAGTGCCGCCGAGACACGGCACGGGAACGGCGACAGTGGCGGGCACGGGGCCGGGCCATATTGTGTGGGAGACATGTCACCTGCTGCAGTCGACCATACAGTCAACCATAGGCCGACGACGCCTGCTCGGGCGGCAGGCGGCCGTAGGAAAACAGAGTCAGGACGCAACGTAGGCGTGACGTCAGTCAGGACGCGACGTAGGCGTGACGCCAGAGTCAGGACGTGACGTAGGCGTGACGTCAGAGTCAGGACGCGACGTAGACGTGACACCTGACACGTGACCCGAGGGCACACGCTACACCCCAGTCTCAGGGCTCGTATGCTGCAAAATACTCGTAAGTATTATCAATTAAAGTAATACTTAGGGCAATACGTGAAGTGGTATTCAACGTGTCAGGAAAACAAAGTACAAAGCTGACATTGATTATAGGAGCCGCTCACAAATTCCGCAAAATTATTAAATTATGGGAAGCATTCCAGAAGGAAACGCAATTATTAAATGCCAGAGCGGCGCTGACATTTTCACTTTATACTGCATACAGCTTCTTAGAACACTCTTAGGTCGCTTAGTGCCTAAACAATACTAATCAGCGCCACAACCGAACCATATTAAGTCTTCAAATTGATGGCAAAATATGTAATGAAAGAAACTGGGCGAAGCCAATAGGAATATATACTGACATTGGTAGTTACAGGGGGGGGGGGTCTGAGGCTATAATGACATATCCCAGCATCAAAATCTTAGCTCTAGTGTTGTGGCAATGCGTGGGACGGATCTATCGAAGACTTGCTTCGAATTCCACCGAATACGAGACGTTCCAATGCTCTTATATGCTTAAGAATATAAACAAATCGATGGTGATCATGATGATTGGGACTTGGGCGCGTCGCGGCAGCTCAGTACACACGGCGCCCATAAAATAAACCTTTCATAGGTCAGTACTATAATCTGAATTCCAGTGAATCTCGCTACGGGTGATAAGGGTCACATGTATTTCACCTAACCTTCAGGCTCAGCACAGGTTATATCGAAATGCATCGACAGTGAGCACTGCCGCAAGCTACGGACCTTTCTATCGGATTGTGTCAGTTGTGCATTGTGCAGAGTTGTGCAGGGACAAAGTGCAGGTATATACGACTGACCCCGTCTATCCTCGCCAGCCCAGCGTTACCAGTGTTGATGGGCCCAGGTCCACCCCCGATCAACGCTCCCCGCATTAACTGAATCATCCCTAGTCATCCGCGCGTTTGTTTCAACGCCATGTCGTGGTGCTCGCTGCTCAATTACGCTCACGGTTACGTGTTCCCCAAACTGTTCTGTCGTCGATTTAGAGCATCAATGTGTCGCCATTGAAGCCGCTGCTGACAGACTCTGCCCACTCATTGTGTTGCTGCCACAGCGGACTCGGGCCTCTCGCAAAGTCCGGCGATATTAGGTGTTGTTCGCTCGCCACGTGTCGACTCGCTTCCATCTGCACCAGTCGGAGCTTCTCCGCATCAGTCAGAGCAGACAGAGCTTCTCTGCCATATGTGTACAGCGTACAGCACTACGCAGCAGCTCTAAGGCAGCTGTCGTAATTGCACACAGCACACATGCATAGTATATCAAACGAACTAATTTGCCACAGGCTTAATCGTCAACTGCTCCAACACGATTTCCACATACCCTCCCCCAAACTCCGGATCACGTCAGCCCAGAGTGTGCCTCGGAACAGGACAGGGTGCGCCAGGCTCTCATGCGCAATATAAACGACCGTCTGGGCCCGGTTGATAAAGCAAAGTTACCGGTTGGTCTTCCTATGGTCTTCACACGCTGCTGGCGAGCAGCACTGACGGCTGCCCACAGTTATAGTACCATCTAACGCGCACTTTTCACTATCGCACGCATTTACTTACTCATTGCCCTCTCAATTTTGCACTATGTTTATATGTGATTTTCAATAAACGGACGGACACGTGGATCGGCATAGTTTACAGTGATGGAGCCAGCAGAACAGTGAACACCACAGACTGTGGGCTGAAGAGTGAAGATGGCGTACAGTGGTACATATCCTCGGATTGTACAGTTCGGCCCACTCCAGCAGAATACCAGACGGCTGATAATATAGAGATACTATACAATTGTGTAGGTGTTGGACCAATGTTGACGATAACGGACCGTTGAACAATATATATTTGAGATTACTTTTGACTTACAAGATGCATATCTTGTAACTATACACAGGGCTGGTAAAAAGTGCGATCTTGATACATAAAGCGGGCGCCAGAAAACGCCCATTTAAAGGGAGTGTGCATACTCTTTTGAAATGTCAAATATATTTTTATGACGGTAAGAAGCTATTGGTTTGATCATTGGTGATTGGTTACGATAAAATTCACGTCTGGAGCCCCTTTAGATGAATTTTACTTAAATTCTGTTTTGCATTTGTTTTGTTTCAAAACTCATAAACGATCGCCACTATAAGCAGAGTAACGAAGATGTACCTACAATTGGCGCACCAAAGACCAATTAAAACAAACCCATACGAACAATGTATGGGGTTGTTATAGTTAGTTATCGAGGCTCTGTTCGGCAGCTGCTATCGAGTGCTTACGAATTATTTTTATATTGGCCAGCGCTAACAATATATGCTAGCGTTGTAATTGAGGGCAATGCTTTTAGTAGCGAAAGCTCTCTGGCGAATATTGATAATTTTGTTCCGCCGGAATGATCTTGGCGACTTTGGAATATCTCAGTAACTAAAGTGAATCTGGGGAAATGAAGTACATGACTAAATTCAGAAAAATCTGTTCTACAGACAAGTATCAATAACGCCACTTGACCAATGTGAGAAGGCACACTCCCTTTATTTGCTCCGGGGTCGAAAAGGCCATTCTGCACAAACGCTTTTTACTTTTGACTGTGATATCATCCATTATGAAAAAGTCATGAGTTGATATCAATATTGTATAAATTGGTTGCCTCGTTCCTTTCTTTATCAGTGCCGAACACCCATACCAATGCCTTGCCCGGTGCCCCCCCCCCCCACCATGCCCATTTCACCGCCGCGGCGGTGGAGCGGCCCGACGGTGGTGGGCCGGACCCAAGATTACTTTACTATATTCTGACCCACTTATTACCATAAGTGGGCCGGACCGGCCCACTTATACTTCGCCAGAATTGCGTAAGCATATTGAAAAAATCCCGTTTAGTCGGGTGGCTCAACGAATTTAGTCGGTTACCCTTCGCTAAACCATTTGAGGACCGCCTGACTAACCAATACTTTTTCTGGCCCATGATAATTCTCTATTTTCTTGCGAAACCTGGAAAAATGTCTTAAAAACCTGAAGGATTTGCAGATAATGACGACCAGCGTCGCACAATATGGTCGATAGGGTGGGAAATGACACCCAAATGTGAATAATTTTTCACTCTTACTCTTCACTTCGGAAGTGAATTTTCCACTCCCTAATTATGAATGGATATGCAATCTGACATTAATATTGACTTCAAGTAAGGGAATGTTTCACTTCTCTGAAAGTTGTCCAATGTACGCCGCTTGTGGTGCAAAATATGAAGTAATTTGCTGACGAACACGATTCTGACATTTGTTTCTCACAAACATGCTCAATTCATTGAAAATACTAAGTTAGTATTTGGCGTGCATGAGTCATATGAAGAAAAAAATTGGAAATAGGAAAAAACTCTTCACTTCCTTCCCACTGCAACATTTGGTATGACTAGTGTATGGGCCTTATGTATAGCCAAATGTAAAACAAGTCACTTCATCAACATTTGATAAAAGGGAATGACGGCATCGGCTACAAGGGAATGTTCCACTTCTCTTGAAAGTTGTCACCAATGTACGCCACTTTGTGGTGCAAAATATGAAGTAATTCTGCTGGCCGAACACGATTCTGAACATTTGTTTCTCCATACAGTTGCTCAATTTCATGAAAAACTAAGTTTAGACTTTGGGTTGATGACGTCATATGAAGGAATTCTTGGAAATAGAAAAACCTTCACCGCAGTTGCAATATGTATGACTAGTGTAGGCTTAATGTATAGCAAATGTAAAAGACAAGTCTACTTTCATCAACATTTGATAAAAAGGGATTTGACGACATCGGCTTTAAAAAGGGAGTGTTCCTACCTCTTTTGAAATGTCAAAATATATTTTTCTTACGGTAAAAGCCAATTGTTTGATTTATTGGTTACGATAAAATTCACTTCTTTTTGGGGAGCCCCTTAAGTTGACATTTTTTACTTATAATTTCTGTTATTTGCATTTGCTTTGTTTTCAAAACTCATAAGCGATCGTCACAGAGAACGCGAAAGATGTTACCTATAATGGCGCACTAAAGACGATAAACAAACCTTTATGAGCACATGTATGGCCGTTTTGTTTACAGTTGATTCAAGGATCTGTTCGGCAAGCTTCGTTACTCAGTGCTCACGAGTTGTTTTATATTGGCCTGGGGCCCTGTTCACGGGTGGCCGCAATCTGCTGCGGCGCTTGCGGTCGGCTGCCGGCCAGCAGGCGTGGGTAGACGGGAACGGGTGGGGATGGGTTCGGTTAAAGTTATGACGCTTCCACACGGCTGCGGGCCGCCAGCATTCCGGGCCGGGAAAGTCCAGCCGCAGGCGACCGCAGAGTCCGCGGCCGCAGAGAGCCGCAGTTGTGTTCATGGCGCGCACTCTCGTGCGTGACGTAAGGAAGCAGTGGGCGGAGCCCTAATCTCTGCGGCTGGCCGCAGCGACCGCAGCAGATTGCGGGGGGGGTACCCGTGAACAGCACTCAGAGCAACAATAAACCTACGTTGTAATTTAAGAGCAATTGCTTCTATTAGCGAAAGCTCTGGCGACCATCACGATAATTAAATACTTCCAGTATGTGATTTGGCGACTTTGAATATCTTCAGCAACTAAAAGTGGATCTGGGGAAAATGAAGCATATGGCTAGAATTCAGAAAAAAAATATTGTTTCTACAAGGGACTAGTGTCAAACAACTTCCACATGACCAATGTGAGTAGGCACATTCCCTTTTAGAGGCTACCCTTAATACACTAGGTCCTTATTTTTTTGCAGATGTCAAAACCAAACTCAAATTTACTTTCGATTAGACCTCTGTGGGTGTTTAACTTCTACAATCACTTAATTTCAATGAAATCAACCAACTTGGCCATCTCAACTCAATCTTATGTTAAAGGGAGTGTGCCTACTCTTTTGAAATGTCAAATATATTTTTCTTACGGTAAGAAGGCCAATGGTTCTTGATTATTTGTTACATAAATTTCACGTCTGGAGCCCCTTTAGTTGAATTTTTACTTATATTCTGTTTTGCATTTGTTTTGTTTTGTTTCAAAACTCATAAACGATCGTCACTATAAACAGAGTAGCGAAGATGTTACCTATAAATGGCGCACTGGCCAGAGCTAACAATATATCCTAGCGTTGTAATTTAAGAGCAATGCTTCTAGTGCGAAAACTCTCTGGCGACTATTGATAATTTAAATTCTTTCCAGAATGTGATTTGGCGACTTTGAAATATCTCAGCAACTAAAGTGAATCTGGAGGAATATGAGCATATTGGCCTAAATTCACGAAAAATCTGTTCTACAGGACTAGTGTTCAACAACTTCACATGACCAATGTTGGAGTAGGCCACACTCCGCTTAATGTGAAAACATTCCTTTCAAGTAGTTCAATCTTTCAACCCAATCTCTGACTTTTCCGAAAAAAAAATAGTATTTTATTATAATTACATAGATAACAGTTAGTTAGTAACAGTAGTTTGTTACGGCGAAGTACCGCAGCGCTGCCGATGTCGATTGGTCTGTCGCTGCTGCCGCTAAGCCGACGTTGACGCGTTCCAGGACCGATGGATGAAGTACTCTGTCAGTCAGCTTGTAGGCGAGCTTTGCTGGGTCTCCACGCTCCATGTTGTGCACCCGAATGAGGTGACTAAAGCTAACTTTGAGGGGCCGTGGATCCTGAAGGCCGGGAAACGGCGGCAGAGTCATCGTCTCGGCACGCATCAGACCATTAGTGTAGCACGTTTTTGAACGCATGCACAGAGTCGTACATGGTGTAAATCCGCTGGTTCTTCTTGTGCAGAATATGGATTACAATTGTACTCTGGGTTGCTGTCCGTCTGGGTCCGAGGGTGTTGTGCCAGCTCTGGTTGGTTCTGTCGGTTATCATGGTGACTGATACCGCGACAATCCTAGCTCCGTTAGGACCTTTTCAGAGCTTTATGTTGAAGGCGGTCTGCGATTGTGCGTCTCTTTCTCACGTGCGCCACCGGATGCTATGCTCACCATGTCTATCAATTTTCCAGACACAGAGCCTGGTGTGAATGCAGGAATAACTGCTTTGGTGAGGATTCGCCATCTGTTTCACCTAGTATTTACCGCCGGCTTACTTCTACGCCCTGGGCCGTGTAAACTCGTCCCAGGCTATCGTTTGAATTAGACGTTCGCGAGGCTCTAGTTTCGCATTGCGATGCTTAGGGTAACTCTCGTTGTGCAGTCTAATCCAGTTGTAACTTGGAGAGCTATGTTCAGTCGGCGTAGTTCTTGTATGCGGCATTGCCATAGAAAAGTCAGACCCCTGGATTCATCTCCGGTACAGTTTGGGCTGACCCACCCAGACGATCGCTGTTGCTTAGAAGCCTTGAAGAGTAGCGTCTGGTGTTACTTGCCTATGGCCAGCCTCAAAACTGCTCAAAGCTGCGAATTTGCTACTGGCGCCACGCCGCTAGTCTGATGTTGTGCCAGACTGTCCCAGCATATTGGCTCCGCTACCACTTCATCCTCAGTGAACACCTAAACTCTTCAGACGAGCCGGATGTTAAGCGTCTCTGTCACGGTTTTGACAGTTTGCTTGTGAGAGCGGTAATGTCGGCTGTCTTCTTGTAGGGGACCAGGACTCCATGGTTGTGTGCCTTGAATGTGAGGTCACTGAATATGGTGACGTTTGTGACGATCACGGGCAGACCTGCCGTCTTCCACCTTTCTCGACAACGTATGCTGAGTAGCCTGCTCTCCGCTGCGGCTCGTGCATGGCGGACAGTCCTTGAAAGAGATAAGCGTTGATTAGGTTTTGCGTGATGGTCTCCATACCCACTATACTGTAACCTGAAAGGTTAATAACATAATGCCTCAGTCAAGGTCACGTCTGAACTTAAAATGTCATGTTTGTCTAATCTGTTTCGATAGAAAACGCATTTCGGTACCCTAATTGTTACCATTCCCGCACTGCTATATCATTCATTAAGTCTAATTGTACCTATTGAGCAAAACATCGGTGACCTTGGGTGACCTCAAATGGACCTTTCGCATTGTTTATACTGCTCGAAAATTGTACATCGATCATCAAAAGATGGCTTACAATGACATGATTCTGATTGAATTGAATTGAATTGATCCAATCCGAAAGAGAGAGACTCGAGGAATAATCGATGTGCCATTTTTGAGCAGTATAAGCATGCGAAAGGTTATGTGAGGTCACCTGAGGTCACCGACAGTTTTGTGCAAATAGGTAACTATTTTTCTCGTTGACTGATGGGCAGGGTCACGATAATCACTGATCTAAGTCAAATATATCAAAGATTCCGAGATAATATTTTGTTGATATTGTTAAGGAACTATTATATTTAAATTATTAGTTTTTAAATAGAGTGGGGCCTTTCAANATACTGTAGCTTTGGCGCAAACGCTAACACATGGTTTTCGCAAACATAAATATCATCGCGCTCCCTTGTAATTATGGTATAGGCAAATAGGCACTGTTTGAAAATCTCGATTCATTAAATTTAGTCTCTCCTCTGCCTGTTGTTACACTTGCCTGAACCCTGATGGGATCTGTTCTGACTGAAGTCGCTCCTCCAGTTGCTCCAGCCCAGCAATCCTGTCCAGCAGCAAGAACTCTCGGCTTGAACATCCAACGGCCTTGTTGTTCTGGTGTGCGTCTGGCAGTTGGAGTTGGCAAGGGATTTTGTCGGTCGCAGGTGGCGCTCCTGAGCTTATGTCCAGAAACAGACGGTACAGCCTCACGCTTTAGTCTCTGCGTTGCTTCAAGTGCGAGTCATCACTGAAGTTCATCTGGTAGAAAATGCAGTGACAAACTCCACTTAGCTGCCAGTTTCCTTCACTAAGGTTCGGCTTCCAACGCATCCACCCACTTCTCCTAATCTCGTTGTCTTTAGGGAAACGAAATATATGCCTCTTAAGTGAAAGGATAAGAATAGTTTCCTTGTTCTTTCTTTGTGGCATCGTACCCTGATCTACAAAACAATGCTGCACATTTTCTTACCATGATTCAACACCTCCGATAATTGTAAAACATTTCCAAATGTGAGCATCAATATCTTTAAAATATGTAAGCGAATATCTACCTTTTGTATAGATCTACTCAAGTAAGTATAAAACGGGACCATAGGGCCATACAGATTTGTGAATTTCCGTTGGTGAATGATTGAGCCATAATTATAGAAATCATTGCCGCGAGATTTTCTCTCACGCTAAGCTCTCGTAGAAAAAAAATCCAGCCTCCTAATTTCCGGAAGTAATTCGTGTCAAATCCAGTACTTACTGTTATCTATGGATCAGGCTTAATTCTGTCAAAATCATGTTGTTTTTAGCACATTCTGGATGACCAAGGTGCAATTGCTACTCAGTAGGCCATTTCATTTTTAGCGAAGTTCGTCAAATCACTTAGGTCATCAGAAGTTCCCATTATTTGGTCAATTTCAGGACTTTTGGTGCATTTTTATCCACATCGATCAATATTAAAGCCTGCCTCACTCGCCTTGAAGTTCTCGGTTTGTGTCATTTTTTTGCAAAGAATTACGAATACGGCAGAAACTATGAACGACATGTTTATAAAACCACCATTTTCGGATTCCCCGTATGCTATTAGGGCATTTGTACCATTTTCAACGTCATAGACAGCATAGTAAGACATATATACCAGTAAGACGCCTTTAACGGCGAAGGACGAGCGAGTAGTCCGAATAAATCCGCGTCAATTTATCACCCGTCCAACGGAGGTTCGGCTTGTGCAAAGCATGCATTTGAATTATTTTCGCTGTGTGTTTGCCTGCGCAAATAGATCCGAAACCAAATCGATTACTTTTGAAACTAAATAGGTTTTGAAGCGTTATTTTTAAATTTGCAATTATAAGCTTCATGTTTGAAGGCAAAAATTAATTTTGGGTGGGTATTAGATGGATTTGATTGCTACAGCGGTGTAAGAAGCTACAGCGGTGTAATTAAGGAAATATTATCAAATCGTTAATAAAAATATTACAGACAGATTTTAACAGTGAAATACTGCATGCAAACATAAATTTTTGAATGCATTTTAGAGGACGGTACATTGGGTCTACAGATGGTGTTTGTTCATCGCTTCACTCCCATAGGTTGCTAAGCACTGATTTAAATTGTGACATACGTCATAACTATTGAATTTTCGCTTGTATAGCCGTAACTTTGCACGTACCACGCGCCCGCTGATCGACACATAGTGCATACGCCGGGCGGATCGTTTTCACTAACGCAATCTGTGTTTTTAGATCCGTGTCTCTTGCGACTTTTGGTTGCCGAGATATAGTCCGGTATTTGCAAACGAGTTTGCAGGTAATTTTTTGTGGAACGGACAGGGGTGCACGCTGCGCACGTGCAGGTGTGACCCAGAGTTTTACCTGATGCAACATTGCCAGTGGTGTGGTCTCCAGCCTCACACCAAATTTTAGCTTTATAGGTCCAGCCGTTTCTCAGCTACGCAGGATAATACTTTCTGGCACCCCTGACGCGGCCACGTGTCACGCGCCGTGCTGGAACCCATCACATGAGAAAAAGAACATGTCAATAATCATTAATGTCATTGCATGGGGCTATCATATGGCGAAGACCGCTTGTCAATCGGATGCGGGGTTCAAAGATATTAAGCTTCTGACCCAGCGTCGCGGTCGGGCCGGCCGGGTCGGCCGCTTATATGTGAGAAAAATCCGGTATTCAATGAGGACTCGCTCCGCGCTTCGCGCTCGCTCGTAATTAAGATTCAGGGTGCGATTCAGAGTCAGAGTACTTCACGGTAACGCCATCTATGAGTGATAATTGTAACTACTGACTAAAATGCCTGTATTCGATTCGGTAAACTTGGGATTTATAGACGATTTGATTCTGCTACGATATAACAACTAGCAAATACCCAAAAACCCTCACTCACTCACTCACTCACTCACTCACTCACTCACTCACTCACTCACTCACTCACTCACTCACTCACTCACTCACTCACGGATACCAAAGAAAATGAATGTCTTCCTGTCAGCGAGCGGCGCTGACTTTTTATTGATGATTTTATAACTTTTAGAGGTAGCGTCGTGCGATATGTAAGGTCATATACTAAGCTATATTTGGGATGCTCTTATCAGTTGTAAATTCATTATTGTCATGTTGCCGCTCAAGGCTATAGAACAACTTGCCGCTGCCTTGCCACTTATATATCTCATCTATTGTTCGTGTTTGCCTTCATATTGCGCATATAATTTGGTCATATGCGCTTTGTGTAGCGCATATAATTTGAAGACGGTACATGCACCTGTAAAGTGACGTTGTTTCAGCCTCCTCCCCCATATGTGCAAACAGTTCCCGTGCATTGAAATATAATTTACTGAAAATGACCGTCCTTTATCGTAAAGTGGTCACAACTCTGCACGTGGCACGCGCTCCGCTCTAACGAATTTACTATACGCCAGGCCAATCGATTATCTATCAACATAGTGTTGTTGCTCGCATGCCGGCTGCGACCCTTCGGTTGCGGAGCTATCGGCCCGGGAACGGCGCGGCGTTGGCCCGTTTTAGGCGATTTCCAATTTCTTTCCGTTTCCCATGTTAAGCGATGGCAGTACGTAGCCGCGCTTGGCGGCGTGCTGACGGCCCGACCCCGTTATTCGAATCGACACTAAATTTTGATACGATGGGATGGCACTGACCAGCGGACCTGCGTGCCAATTTTCGCGCACCAACTTAAGCCGTCGTTCGAGCTATTAACGATTTGCGGATTATGACATCCGGATGGACGCACGGATGGATGGATGGATGGATGGATGGATGGACGGACGTACGTACGGACAACTTATAATTAATAATATAGATTGTTCGTGTTTGCCTTCATATTGTGACTGTCTTAACGCTTTGTCTCTTATTGAACATTTTATATTGTTGTCATGTTACCACTGCTCTATCATTCATCTCTTTTTTCTAGTGTTTTTTATAGTCATATACAGTGATTGTGATATCGCCTTGTGTCTTACTGATTATTCACATTTTATCTTCACTTGTAGTGTTTTTACAATATGACTTCGCCTCTTAGTGGATATGAATATGTTGGTGATGCAATAAATAAATACATAAGTAAATTGATTAAGCGCTTAATATTGCATTTTTGTGCGGCAATGCCATCCACCGGACTTTGATGACACGGACAAACATTTTGTTTTTGACGTGACCTGTAACGTCATCAGTGACCCTGAGGTTATAACCATATTAGTTCTTCTTCGACAAATTTGACCGGGCTATCGAATGCCGTTTGAATTGTAAAGATCGGTCTAGTAGTTGCATAGAACAGAGGGGTAGGGGGCTATATATAGCTCCTCCCCCAGTAAGTCGCGTTACAGAATATACCCCAGTAAGTCGCGGGTAATGACCTCTTAGGTCACATAAATCGTCACCATAGATGATAATTGCTATGGGCGACTTGCATTAGAAGCCTCGACTCGATCACGTCCGGAATAGTGACCAGAAAACCCGAAAATTAGCAAATGATAAATGTAAATTTAAAGGCATGTTCATGGACCAATTTTTATCTAAAAATATATTTATTCGTATCTGGTCATTTTATTTACACAAATCAACATTTTGCCGTTCGGTGTCTACACTTTGGCTGTCTGGGCGAAGGTGAAAAATACGCTCCCGTAGGGTGAGGATTAACACTCTATTTTCTACGACTTTTCCAATATTTGCAGTTTTTTATACTAACATGACACCACTAAAACGTCATTATCTCCTAAAATAATCGACATTTTTTATCACAATTCGACAAGATACTTATAATAATTATTAACTCAGCTACTCAAAATTCCAGCAAGATCTGCAGCATGTGTAAAAAGTTATTTTATAAAAACCTCAGGGGAGGCTGTAAGGCCCCGGGAAGGCAAGGGTTAATCATATGAGGGGCTTTTTGGAAGCCGTGTGTACATTTAGACTGTCCGCTTCTTAATAATAACTTATTTTTGCACTATTTAAAAGAAGAGTGGACGAAATTCGGGAAGTCATAAGACAAATACAAAATAGGGACACATCAATGACAATCCACACCAACTTTGAGAACGTGTCTACATACACCCATGATCACTGCAATAACCAGTTGTTAACTTGAAGACAGCAGTTTGACTGAGGACGGCAGTTCGAGAAAGAATCATATTGTTTTAAGGAAATATTGACGTTTTTTTTGTATCTACAAAATGAATACCCTTTGAAAACACATCTTCATTTGTATAATCATGGAAAATATATCGTGACTTAAGCCCATCCTGCCTGCTGCAATGAAAAGCAAGGAATCATTCCTACTTTTACATTTTTAACATCAAGTTGCACGATTGACGAATATTTCAAATATTCTATATTGAGGCCATTCGTAAAAATAAACATTAAAAATTAGAAGAAAATGAAGCTCAACGGAAATATTTAAAATATTTATTAACTAAAGTATTTGCAAAGAAGTGCACTACTGATTTGCTGTTTTTTTGTCTGTTGTTTACGTTTACCAATAAATATTTCACCATACAAATGATGGTTTATAATTATTTTATTTTATTTTATGAGAAATTAAGCATCCCGCGGCCGGGCGCCTCGGCGTAAAAAAAGTGCGTTAGGCTTCAACACCGCAGATCTTGGGTTCGACCCCGGGAACACGCCATTTTGTATGGAATGTTCTTGCAAATAAAAGCCAACGACGTATCATTACCATACCATTTCCTACAGCAAGGATTCCTGCGGATATCGCGTAGTGTCGAACGGCCCTACCTAATAAACATTATATCACCACTGTCGATCATTGTATTTCCGCCGGTAGCTATACCGATTGAATATGCATTATCTATGTTTTGCCCAGTTATATCCACTAAATCCACACCTCCAGACCAAACATGCCTTTGTATTCGACGCCCACCTGGAATGCGCAGACCCGGCAAAAGAGCAGATGCATTCATTTTCGGCGAAAATAACACAAACATCACCGTTTACTCGGTGCAGCGTGTTTGTAAGTCTGCAGCAATAATCATATAGCAGCACAGATGCAGCGTTATGTGACCTTACAGCAGCAGGAAGGTATCAACTATTGAAAGTGAGTATTAGTGCCATGAAAAACGGAGCCTCCACCTTGCTTCAATTTTTAACTCGTTTGTTCTACCTTTGAACAAACTTGGCGTGGCCTCTGCGCCAGGAACTGTCGTAGATAAATGTTTATGGTAACGAAAACGCTCGTGTCTCATTTTTCAATATTTTTGTTGCTGCGATTTATTATGTGACTTGTTTATGATAGAATTGGCAAAAAATCGAGCCGAGAGCTCCAATTTTTAGAAGAATATTCTCAGGTCTATGAACTCAGTGGATCTCTCGACAAAACTAAGAGAATGGATTTATGATCCCATAGAATCCCGGATTCAGATCAATCGGATCAGAACCCGGGATCCATTTTTGGGATCCATGCAAATATCTGCCGATGAATCTGTAGAAGTGTATGATGCTTTTTATTTACAAAAATCAACATTTTGCCTTTCGGTGTCTACACTTTGGCTGTCTCCATTTTTAATATACAATTATTAACCCGTGCCTTGGTGGGCCTCCGAGACAACTTCACCATGGTGGGGTCAAAATGACCCCCGTCTAACCCGAAAACTAAAAGAGATAGAAAGAGTCAGAAGAAAGTGTTCGAAAGCTATCGACATGGGCATTCGAAATTATTTGAGCATTTTTAGGTGAGATGAATTTTGAGTTCGCCATAGGTCATCAAAGGTAAAATTTTCCAGTTTTAAAACTTTGCTTCGAACAACCCCTAATTATCTCAGGAACTATGATAGCTATGAACAACACGAAAAAAAGAAGGGTCATTTAAAATGAAATTGTATGAGTAGTCCTCCAAATTTAGGTAAGGTCGATACATTTTAGGTTCCGGAGGACATCAAAGGTTAAAAATGTTTTTGTGTGTAAAACTTTGTTTTCATGAATTACTTTTCATCTATGAGCGACAGAGCAATATTTTAACACCATCGTATTTTTCTCGTCGAGGCACTTTAAAAGATGTATATGCTGACCTGGTTAGGTCAACTTCACAAATTGACCTCGGGTCAAGGTAATTTGGGACTCAGGTAGGTTATGTTGAATATGGGACGACGCGGCCAGACGAAACAAACACAGTGGTGTCATCCGCTTGTTTCGATCTTTAATCTATAAAGAGCTATTAGCAAAACACTGCTGTTGACCTCAGATGACCTTATATAGATCACCGAGCAGCAATTTGCTCCTTGGTCATTCAAAATGATCTAAAATAACATGATTATGAAAGAATCAGTCTGATCCAATGCATATTGTTTAAATAGGAAGCATTTGTTTATTTTCCCCATTTACTTATAATGGGAAGGTCAGGAAATTGATCTGACTTTAGGTTAACGATGCCAAAAAACGAGATCAATTATTCGTAAGCACTTATTATTTTATGAAATTCTATAAGTTTCAAATCTCTCAGACGAAAACTGTGGCTTTGGCACGATCAGAAACATTTTTGAATATAAGGTCACTCGACTTCACCTGGTGACCTGACCTAAGGTGACCTGAAGTCAAGTGTATGACAAAGTGTGGGCAATTGATTTCCAAACAGGTATACAAAATTTGGTGCCGATGCGCTCCGACGTTTTTCCGCTATTCCAGAAAAACCTCAGGGGGTCAAAATGACCCCCCACTAGGGCAAGGTTTAAGCAGGGGCTCAAAACTTCAATTGCTTGTCCAACGCTTTTTCAGCCAGCCTACTTCAGTTAGCTGAAACCTTGCACCATTTTACACAAAGGTTGGTATGAACTATTGACCTGTCATGCTGGATCAGTCCCAGGCACAAAGTCAACGTGTCGCGGAGCCCTCGACGTCGCAGCAGGAGCGCACCCTCGCCTCGTCCAGGTCCCCCCCGTCACTGCCCCCTCAGACCTCCCGAACTGTCGCAAGGCCTCCTGGCCGCGAGCTCTAGCTGAGAGAATGACGGCCCCGATCTCAGTCCTGTGCCTCCTGCTGACGGCTGGCACGCTGCTCGGTTTTGACCCGGAACAGGCTCCTCAATATAGGCGTGAAAATGGCAAGTTTACCAACTCCCCTGATGTCACCATTTCAGTGACCTCCCTGATTCCCTGTGCCCTCAGCTGTACCGCGATGGAGCCGTGGTTCTGCCACGGTTTCACATACCACGACAACGGCAACTGTGACCTGTACAAGGGCAATGAGGTGGTCACCTGCGTCAATCCGCTGGTGGCAGCACCGCCTCTGGAGGTCGACAGCTCTGAACCTCGCACCTACCGCCGCCTACAGGCAACATGTCCAGGTGGGATAAAAGACAATATATATTTTAATTCATTTTATATTGGTACAGTGAAAAGTAAGTTAATGTAATATTTTGTATGAGAAATGCTTGATTATTTCAAAATAAGCATCATAAGTGCTGCATCAGTCATGAGTGGTAAAGCCAACATGTCCAGGTGTGATAAGATGTAATTCGTTGTGTATTACGGACAATTCATATCGTCAATATTGAACTCGTCTTTGTCAACTATATAACCATTTGTATTACTAATAAATGTCATGCAAGGCAAGCAAGGTCATTGACACATTTATCCAGTTCCACTAACCGAACGCCAGGCGCACTATTCGTGATTGTGACACGTTTTTTGCGTATTTACTGGCTTTGCGCAACGACTGGGATTTGCGTGATCATGTATATCGTGCAAAGAAAGCGGATGCATTGATGTATACACACACACACACACACACACTCTTCACAAATATATATAATATATATATATAAATATTACATATATCTACTAATATAAATATATATATCATAATATACTATATATATATATATATAATATATATAATATATACACACCAACACATATATAAGTGTATTAAGTAAACACGTGCGTAGGATAGGGGAGAACGGGGCACTTAGTGTCAGCGAGGGTTTACCTCGTAGAACTATCCAACCGCCAGGTTATATTGTTAATTGTTTTCGTAACCATATGTGTCATTTGTGCTTGCAGATGGCCCGGACTACACTATCAAAGACAACGCCATGTCTGCGACCAGATGGATCCCAATTCAGGAAAAGTTCTGGTTTTCCAACAGAAAATCCAAAAACTTAATAAGTTGAACTAATTTACTGGTTTGTGGCATTAGATAAATTTTTCAGTGTCTTTGAATGCTGTCATCGGGCCTTTTAGGAATGTCGAGAAAACATTGGATGCTGAGCGTTATTCTACACCATTCTCACAAAGTTTCTCAGTAAAAAAACGAAAAAAGTGGTGACCTCTGTGTCGAGTGGGGCAGGTTCGAATCAACCATCTGGATCAGATATCTGTCAATGAATCTGTTCAATGATTCCTAGTGTAATCGCTTATAAACGACCATAAATGATTGCCTGTCATTTACAGATATGGTAAGACCATTACAAGCGTAAAACGAATCGTGGATGGTGCCGATGCCAGTTCACGAGCGGACCAGAATTACGCATTAACATCCTGCGGGGGAAGAATTCATGAACCACCCGAGATTCTCGAGACCGCTCGAGCCCGAATTTCGAATGGGTAGAACAACCATTTGGAATTCGTCGTAGACAAATAAATATTATATTTTTTATGTACCTAAATACAATTGCTTTGTGTTCAAAAAATGAGGGGAGGGGCACACACATTAATATACAATATTAATGATGTTTTTGAAAGGTCATTGTAGCCATGATCATTACGCCGATTTTTTTTATGGCAAAAGCGTTATTTGAGCTTCTAATGTCAATGGTCTTCCAATGTATGAAGGAAAAAAGTAATCAAAATGAAAAAAGTCATTTGGCGTACACAGGGACTTGATTCGTGCATGATAACCAAAAACAACGAAATGCAGTGTTGGGAATCGTATATTATAGCCGTCATTTTCTACACTTATTATGGTGGACGATGATGACCTCTCTCCCTGCAGGGACAATCCACAAACGAACCACTTTCGGTGTAACAGGAAGTACCCCATCCAATGCAAGATGGTGCCCCATAGGTTGACAGAATGTTAAGAATTATCAGGCCAAATAAATCCTTTCCTAAACTCTCAATAGCCCACATTGGAGATTCCAACCATCACTAACCTGGTTCAATAATCCTCACGGCCTATATGCCATCTTATGAAACAGAGCTTGCATGTTACATTACCACAAGATGCAGGAGTACGTGTCCTAGACGGACCGCACGGAACATACGCGGACCGCGTGCTTTTCGTACATACCAAGCCGACCTGGTCGCCTGAAGGCGGCAATGACTCAAGGTCGAGTGAGGCCAGAGGTCAGCCGTCTGAGACTTTTCTAGAATCTACGATCGTGAAACAGCCGATGGTGGAACGGAGGCCTGCAGCTCAACTTTAACTTAAACATATCAAGATCACAAGAAGGACGAGATCATAATTAAAGCAGTAATAGCTATACTACAGATTTTGCTGCCGTACAGCCAATATGTTTTACAAGGATACGTTACGATTAAATACGCTCAAACAAGTCAACAGTCTTGTACGTACAATATGCAAGATTTGCTACCTGCGGGTCTCCAAATGGTAAGCAAGTTTCTGTGTACATATCCAAATTGGCATTATAAATATTCTCTACCTCAATCCTCAACAGAGAACGATGGCCCCGCATAATGGGCAGGTTCTGTCAGATGAGTTTATCCACGCAATATTAAATCTCAGACACTGAGTATCGAAACAAACTGAGATACCACTTGAACTCCTAACAAACCATGATTTGAAGCCTATTGATAGTATGTACAGTAATTGTGAAAGATATCTAATCCCAACATCTGAAACGGTTTTTAGCAGTTTAAAAACATTAAACGCACATCCGTTTGTTAAGACTAGTCACCCGCCTCATCCGGTACCCCCTTGAAGCCTTTGCCGGTCCTAGAAATAAACGACTGAGAATAGGCTTTTTCGAATTTGAATGAGGAAGATGGCTCGCACGCAGCATTGATAAGCACGCAGCACGCCAACTCAAAAATTATTCATACATCTTAACTTGAGGAAGAGCGGACTCCACAGTGGATCTTTATATTCAATTGACTAAACCGCCACTTCTCATGCCGAGGATGGATTAGGTTCTGTTCTATAAAGATATGCTCAATAACGCGTCTATATTCTCAGCGTTGGTAGCATCAGTAGGTAACAACACATCGCCTCGCAAACGGTCATTCCCAGCTCCGGCCATATTATTTTCGAATTTGAACGAGCCTAAAACCTTACTCTTAGATTAGTGGTATAAACTATAATATGAAACGTTTGAAGGCATTCTCCCCAACGCGTCTCTTAGTCCAGAGAACGTCTCACATTCTCATTATTCGAGAGCCCTAGCGGAGAACCCTGCCAGGACAAGCCTAAAAAGGAGCTCCCATAAATTCGTTTACTGATGCTCAAATACATTCAACTTATATTTCTTAACGTAGGAAGTAGCTCCCGGCGATCCCGTGCGCTCTCAAACCGTTTTATCAGTGAACTCTTAAGAAGCTGTGCCCCGCCAAGGCGCCAATTGCAAAAGGAACAAGAACAGTGCCACCGGTCATCCCCTATAATTGAACTCAGTAATGGTCTCCTTTGTTAACAATGCAACCAGACCATTTTCGTCATTGCCTTCCCAGGGAGACTTGCTTATGACAAGGACTTTGTATTTGGGACACCTGCTTATGACAAGTACTTGTCTCCTGTTGTGCACACAGGTCAACCACCAGCAACCACAACGGTCTCCGTTGATACCAGTGTCGCCACCGCCACCACCACTACCGCTGTGTCGACCACCACCACTACCGCTGTGTCGACCACCACCATCACTACCACAGAACCGACAACCGCCACCACCACAGGTGAGACAACCACGGCTACCACCACCACCACCGTCACCACCACCACCACCACCACCACCACCACCACCACCACCACCGCCGTCACCACCGCCGTCACCACCACCGTCGCAACGACTTCACCCATCGCAAGAATGACTGAAGAGAGATTTTTGCGGTTCAACAAAACCGAACTTATTCATGCCTCTGACACACCGGCTGACATTTGATACATTATAAATTACAAATACAATCCCGACACACCTGGTTATTGGTTGTCATATAACATACTACATACTCTTTTACTCTATCTGTCTCCATGTAGCTCTCCAGTTAGGATAACTTTTCCCAACTGGAGAGCTCTACATGGAGACAGATAGAGTAACAGAGTATGTAGTCTGTTATATGACAACCAATAACCAGGTGTGTCGGGACGGTATTTGTAATTTATCATATATCCCGGATAAGATGCAATTCGATTTTAGTGTACAGCTGAAGTTTGTTCATCGTTGAATCAAGTGCTTTGGCAAAAATACTTATGTAAAACATATTCGTTTGTAACAGGATTCCACTAAATGGAAAGTTAGTTGGCTGTAGGTCACGTGACCTGAGTTTTTTTACTCCTCGCGTTCCAAAATTCACAGTTTGAGGCATCGACTTCGTCTCGGCCACAAACTGTGACTTTTGTCGCGCTCGTCCACAAAGCTATAATAGGGAGGCCTTCCCACCCAGCCCCCCACCAGTAACAGTTGGTAGCACTCGGGCTTTTGTGTGTTAAAAAACCTACTAGACTATTAGTATTGGTTTCCCATGTTAAGTCGATGATTTTCATATGAGGCTGGTTCGTAACCTATGGGAAATATCTTAAATCCGACTTCTGGACCAGATAACTATCAGCTTTGGCTACAGCATTTATATTTATCATTGTTATATTATTGGCATAAAGTGGTCAAATTAGATTGGGGTTTCTTAAATATCGGAACGGCTAATGCCGACTGTGGAGTGGCATAGATGTGGCGACTGCAGCGTCATCTTTAATGCTTGTATAAATGCTTAGTCGTTTTGATTACCGCTGCCAAATTACTAACTTGATAGTTACTGAATTATAATATTGATTTCGGCTTAAGCATTAGTAGATTTAAATATAAATGAAATTAGAAACAAATAATAATGTAATCCATTGAAATTTATGCTTATTGTATACACAACACAATACTGTCATAGTAATGGTAGACAGAAACAACTGCCAAAAATACGATTTTTTTCATTTGGGGGTTACATTCCTTACTGTTCTACCCGTTATGCTTTAACCCTGCAGTCCCACCTCTGGTGGAAGACAAGAGGAAAATACCTCGCAGTTACCGCCACTTTGTATATTATTGATGTCCAGTTCAAATTTAATGTATTTTACGGTAGGAAAATTATTATTTGATATAATTTTCCATCATTATTGATGTGGCGACTTGATACCAAAAAGGTCACATTTGTCAATGTAAGAATTGCGCTCCCCATTGTTGCAACTCAGTGTCATGCACTTGGAAAATTTACCTTTTTATATGTTCTTAATAGCAGTTTTCACGAAGGACTTATTTTTACCCCGTAGTACCCTGTAATATTTCGTGGGTTTTGGGTAATTGAGTCTAGGATCACCGTTTTCCCCATATTTTTGGGTAACAATTGAAACTTTATGAATTCATATACAATTATCTGCTCTTACAATGCTAATTTTCCCGTTAGTTTTATTTGTGTAATCAAACTCATGAACGTATATTACCGGGTACTACCGGGTACTAACTGGCCGGAAGCGCCCGGTAGTATGGTTTCCCAGTTGGTCACCAACATTTTTGCTGCAGGTTTCAACGTAATTGTATTCCGTCGCTCACAAGTTGTGTATTGTTGTGCATGTATATTCAAATAAAGATCTGGTAAAACGATCATTTTTCCTATGGATGTTTCTTCATTTTTAATAAAGGGTTTTTTAAAGAAGTTTCTTGAGAGTTGCATGGGAAGTAGAAAAGAGTATTATACAAAATCAGGGTAACTTACGGGTAACGTACGAGTAAAGGAGAGCAACCATAGAGTAAATGAAGAGTAACCGTAAAGGAAATGAAAAGTAGCCATAGAGTAAATAACGAGCAACCATTACGTAGATAAAGAGTTATCATTGGGTAAATAAAGAGCAATCAAAATGTTTATTAATAGTAATGTGTGGGTAAATTAAGAGTTTGTATGGGTTGACATGTTCATTATGAGTTCCTTTGAGGGTAACTGTAGAGTATGTAATGGGTAACTGGTGAGTATTCAGTGGTTGTCGCTAGTAAATGGGGGTAGTAAACGGCGAGCAAGGTGTCCGAGACGAGTACTTTGAGTGTGACCATAGAGTTAACCGCATGGTTCATTTTGAGACACGAACTCTCAATTTACTCTACATGAGTACACAGGGTATTTCAAGTGCATTGTTTTTCTCATTTGGATCCGGGTGCACCCATGGGTGCCCACCTCAATTATATCTGTTGTCTGAAGTCTGGATTATGCATTTTTCGACTCTTTCATGGTACTGGATTAACATCGGGTATTTTCGAATCATGACGCACTTTATTTTCGTCCAAAAATCGTCCAAAGCATTTAAGTGATATTTCCACTTAAAAGTGCTTTATCGCTGTAGAACGTTTAGCATTGGTTGACTTATATAAAAAAGTGATTGTTTAACCAAAAATAGTGCACACATTTCCTTCAACATAACTTTTTCAGTTAAACAAAACGTACGGAAATCAAACTACAATCAGTTAAAAGAATAAGCAACACTGCCTGATTGCTAAATGCCAGGCTTATCATGTTTGCGTCTGCCTCACTCCTGGCTACCGTTCTTCTTTGAAGTGTTTGTGTGCCTGTTTGTTTCAGGCACTGAGTCGGCGGCCAATGCGGCTAGTCCGGCCGGCTTCAGACGCATGTGCGGCCGCTGATCTGGCCCTCCCATCAACCAGAAGCTTTCATCTACGCTGCTGCAGAGGACGTTCCTGTGACGACTCGAGCGCCCACCTTGTGCGTTCCCCGCTCCGAGGCAGAGACACCAGTGACGCTCTGGACAATGGCTGGAGATATGTTCGCCCTCTTCATTAGGCCAGCTACCGATGTCATCACCGAGGGAACATTCATCGGCGCGGATGGGATCAGCGGACCAGTGCCAGCCAACGAAGCCTGGTGGGGAGCAAACCAGCCGGACAACTTGGGCGGAAATCAGCACTGCGTTGCGCTCCAGGACGGGGTCTGGTTCGACAAACTTTGTTCTTATCCCTATAACGCGCTGTGCCAGCTGCGCGGCTGCTACCAACCTCAGATGCCCGTAGAGGCAGACGCTGCCAGGCACAGCCAACAACCTCTGGTGTGTTCTATTGCGGCTCAGTTAAGGAAACTACCAGATCTGGTAGTTTCTAGCTCATCTAGTAGATATATATGTATCGTGTTGTTTAGTAGCAGATCTTATTGACGGTCTGATTAGCTGAATCAGTAAGGCAATAGTCCGCAGAGAGGTAGGTGCCGGGCTCGAATCCCGGCGCCGCCCGCTCATCAGACCAGTTCCCTCGTTTGGCTAGGTCAGGTGTGGGGTGAACTCCCACACACTTGCCGCAGCCCTGGAGGAGAGGGCATCTCTATTAATTAGGCCCCATTGTCCCATTGGGAGGGAGAGGGAGA